>JASDQU010320643.1:0-10643 GCA_032191745.1 Picea mariana
ATAGAACCAATAACTTTCATGCCCAAAGGTTTAATGGTGGAATACATGCAACTGCGTAATCAAGGTAAGACAAAGATTAAGAACATAAGTTTGACAAACCTTTACCAATCATATGATAAACCAGTGATCAAATATCAACCAACAAATCAAAAAGACGACGACAGTATAATCAACGTGATAGGTTTTTTCACATTTACAATTGTGAAAACTGAGTCGAAATTGAATTGTAATGGTTGAAGAAAACGATAAACATGTCCATTAACACAATGCGACAATGATTTGTCATGATACCGCAAGGGGTGTAGGCAGCTTTCGAGAGTAATCGAAAATATTGGGTTGGCTGCCAACAGATGGTTTCGTAATAGAATCGGAAGGAGCATTATACCCAGGAGGAGTAAAGACTCCAGAAGCTCCAAATGGAACTTGGGTAGGAATGGGGATAGAAGAATTCAAGGAATTATACCCAAGAGGGAGTGATAGGATTTATCTAGATGAACGCGGTGTACCAATAGGAGGTTGGCTAGTCACCGTGTTCCCAGTGAGGATAATCGTAGTGTTTGGGACCATTGTGGAATGGGCCTGCTGAAGAGGGATAGTTGAGCTAGGACCAACCTATGAACCAGTGAATAAATAACAATTTTACTGTTAAAATGATCTAAAGGTATTGTAAATGTAGTAGATGTTTCAGGTGGTTCAGAAATGACAGGTATCTCAGCTTTTGCCTCTGATTTGGGAGGGTTCCGTCTAGAAGTCGGAGTTCGAGATATGTCAGTGGTCCAAAAAGGATCCTTATTTTCAAGGCCAGCAAGGATTCCAGTTGGTATTCTAGAAGTGTCAACAACAAGTTCTATGGACAAGTTTAGTCAGAGAATACATCTCTCATATCTAGGAGGTAAGCGGAAAGTGTCCAAAGAATCAAAAACGATTCGAAAAATTTCTAAAGAGTCAGTTCTCTCCACTTGTGAAGGTATGTGGTCTTGGATCTCACTCTGTTGAGGAGATTCCTCTGGTGGATTAGGGATAAATGGTTGGGAAACTTCTAGATCTTAAGGATGTAGTCCTTTCATCCTACACGAATGGTGTGGAGGGTCAATGTTGGCCAAACCAAAAATTTTATGGAAAAAATCTATGGCCAACTATGTAAAAAAACAACACTTTTTAGTAGAATCTAGGAATCAAAACCAAGAAAACAAAACCTTCTTGTTCCGAAGTCACTATTTGGTGATGAAATCCAACGTCGTGAATTCAAGACAAGAAGGGGTTGGGATAGGGAGAAAAAGTTACATTGATGACCTGCTTAACGGACTTACACCATGGTGCAAGCTCTCACACATAATCATCGGTATACCCTCCAAGGAGCCTGAGTGAGTCTGGACAACATCGATTCCAGGTACCTTGAAGACTTACCCCTCCACAGTCACCTCTTGTAATACCCTAAGAAGATAGGAAACTATGCCTACCAAAAACAACAATGATTCATGGGGAGATAGTCGACCGTTCGATCCATGCGCAAGGGTAGGGTATCTAGCCCGAAATCAACTTGAGAGGCTTCCACTCATCATTGTGGGTATACCTTCAATATACCCCCATAATATGTGCAATTTCGACAACGAGATCAATAAAGGAGGGTGAGTAACTTTGTCGATCTCAATGCGACCTCAGGTTTGACCCTTGTGTGAGAAGAGCTTCCCAGGACAAAATGTTGCAAATGGAATTTTACACTCCCTATCACAAGATGATATTGTGTGTTTTGTGCTTTGGAGAGTGTGTCTCACTGCCTATTCAAAATCTCTATCCTAGCTAATGTTGGTGTAAAAGAGCCCTAGAAAAAATTACTAGTTAAATTTTAGATTTTTTGTAATATTTTTAAAGGTTGTCGTTACTCAAGAGGGAGACGGGAATGAAATTGATGTTGTGTAAGACCTTGACCCAACAATATGCAAATAGAAATGAATGATGCAAATTTTCGTTCAATGAATTCTATCTACAGCAGGGAGAAGGTGTTTCTGGAATGATGTAAGCTACAAAATATACTTCCTTTTTCTTTAAATGAACACAATTTCAAACAACCAATAAACAATGAAGTTCTTCAATGTTCTCTTCTCTTAAATGCAATAAATTTTATTATGTATGATTATTCAAAAGAATGGATAACTTCAAATTCTTCCTTTCTAAGACCAGATCAAGGGCATGGCAGAGAAAAGACAAGAAATCCAAGAAAATCTATACCTTCAACAAGAACCCAAATTGAACTTTCAATGAAGACAAAAAAAATAAAATAACGAGAAAGTATTTCCTTAAATGCAAATGAAGAAACAACTTCTCAGTCATCAAGCAATCCAGAATACGTAATCAATCCAAAACTTCAAATCCAATCCAAGATTTTTAATCAAACAAGCACTCAGATACAAGCTTAGAGATTATACCCTTATTGTTAAAAATAAAAAATGAAAACTGGAAAATGACTAAGAGAGGTGTTCAATCTCCAAAAACCAATCAACAGCGAGTCAAATGTTTAGAAAAAAATCATATGTTGGTATTAAAAATCCTTTCCAATTGGTTAAAACAAAAACTGGGCATCAACATAGGCTAAAACCCAATTCAGAAATTTCACAGACGCCGTTGTAGGCTGATAGCATATCACAGTGTGGAAATCAAGAGTTTTCGCAAGATAGAAATGGATAGGGTGCATAAATCCTGCACTGAAGCAAACAAACAGGGTGTGGAAAATGGACCTTTTCGTAGGCTGTGTATAAGGTACAGTGAGGAGGTGTTTTTAAACCAAGAAATTTTGAGAAACAGGAAAAAGATCTAAGTGTATTTTTAAATCGAGAGAGTCTAAATGGATCTCCCATAGGCTTAGAGACTGATTTCAAATGAAAATAATAGGTAAAGAGAAAATGGCCAACAAAAACCACAATCAAGTCATATCCCTGGTGGAGTCACCAATTTTGTTATTGGATAAATCAGTGAATGTGGACATAAACTAATCTCCCTAGATCCACCTGGATCTAGAACAAAATCAAACAGGACATGACTCTTTCCCTAGGTTGCTACCATTGAATTTATCACCAAAAAGGAGTTTATGGCATACCTTTATATATTGGTTCCTTATATCTATGTTGTCTCTACTTCGCTCCAGTGCTCTTATGAGAACAGATCTGTAATGACACAAACCAACCAAAGTGAAAGCAATAATTGTAGATTTAATGGAGACCTAGACATGTGATCAAGGAGTCATGTAATAAAATGCTAATGATTTTATGGGAAAGAAACATGCCACTATATCATAGTAAGTAAAAGTGGAATATACAACCAGATTGCCTTGATGTCGCAAGTTCCCTTTCGGTGGTCCTTTGTTCCAACAGACACATACACTTGCTCTAAATTTGCATGAAGATAATCCACAAGGCTTGATGGACAAATGGAGGCTTCAAGAATCAATTGTATCAGGATTCTTCACACGGTCTTTAGCCTATTCTTTGCTCAATATTGCTTGACCTTTCTTAACCTTTTCCATGAGAAATCCATTATTATATAGGAGAAGATGAAGTGGTTACTAGGATGAGGATGATCCCACCAAATCAAAAAAGCTAGTAAGATCACAACCATATGGACACCACCTCACATTCTAGAAGATTCTCCTTCTAGAAGCTTCGTGAAACTTCTTCCTTTTCTTAGATTCAAGCGTTGTTGCACCCTGCCTATATAGTAGCATGCAATAATCTTCCAGGCTAGGCATAGAGCAACCTATGGAAATCAAGGATTCTCGCACTGTGTACCAATGTCATCCTACGACGTCATTATAAAAATGTGCCTTGTAGGGGAAGAACTCAACCATTTTTCTCATGTGAAAGATCATTTTGGAAGCCTGAACACATGCTTATGGGGTCATCATCAGAGTGACCAAAATAATTTGTAACACCTTCCTGTGGTGTTCATGATCATTCCATTCCTCTATTTTTAGGTAGTCTTCCTCCCAATGTCTACCCATATCATCATCCCTTTTCCCAGAAGAATGAAATTTAGAAAATTGTTCAAGAATTGCTTGATGTGGGTGTCATCCACCATAGTACCAACCCCTATTCTTCCATTATGGTCATGGTCCTCAAGAAAGAAGGCACGTGGAACATGTGTCGTAAATTTCATGTTCTCAACAAACTCACCATAAAAGACAAGTTTCCCATCCCTGTCATTGATGATCTATTGGATGAATTGAGTGGTTCTCACTACTTTAGTAAACTTGATCTTCATTTTGGTTACCACCATATCCGTATGAAAGAGGGTGGCATTCCCAAGACAACCTTTCATAGTCGTGAGGGCCACTATGAGTTCTTGGGCATTCCCTTTGGCATGTGTAATGCCCCCTCCACTTTCCAAAGTCTCATGAATCATCTCTTCTGTCCTTTTCTTTGTCATTTTTTCTTATTTTTCTTTGATGATATTCTCATCTATAGTAAAACATGGACCTCCCATATGTCCCATGTGGATAAATTTCTCCATCTCCTTTCTCAGCACCAAATTTTCCTCAAATAATCCAAATGTTCCTTTGGAGCCTCAGAAGTGGAGTATTTGGTTCATATTGTTGGAAAGGAAGGTGTCAGGGTGGATCCTAAGAAAATTGAAGCTATGAAGGATTGTCCTTGCCCCAAAACTCTCAAGATTTTTCATGGTTTTTTGGGTTTAATGGGATATTATCGCAAATTTGTTAAGAAATATAGCAAAATTGCAACACCTCTCATTGCTCTCCTTAAAAAGAATGATTTCAATTGGACTCCTACGGCTGATCAAGCCTTCCATGCTGTGAAATAGGTTATTTTCACAACCCTTGTTTTGGCCCTTCCTTAATTCAAAAATACTTTTGTCCTGGAATGTGATGCATCATGGAAAGGAATTGGTGCAGTTCTCATGCAAGACGGACGATTAGTGTCCTTCACCAGTAAACAAATTTCAAAGTGTCATTTGGGCCAATCAATCTATGAGAAGAAAATTTTAGTTGTCCTGCATGTTGTGGATCTATGGCATACTTATCTATTGGGCCAATGCTTCCAAATTAAAACTGATCATTAGAGCCTCATTAATTTTCTAGAATAGCGAATTTCCTCCCCATAGAAACAAAAATGGGTCACCAAGATATTTGGATATGATTATGAGATAATTTATAGGAAGGTAAACTAAAATGTGGTTGCTAATGCTCTTTCTTGGAAGTATGAAGAAGAAGGATCCATTTTTTCTCTCTTCTTCATTGTACCATATTGGCTCCAAATTTCTCACCAAGAATGGTTGCAAGACCCCAAAATATATTTCCTTATCCAATATTTGCAGGTCGATTCTCCCGTTTCTCCAGGGTATGCTTGGCACAATAACGCAATTCGCTACAAAGGTCATTTATATCTCAAAAAATAGTCGCAACTAAAATATCAAGCGCTTTCAGAGCTTCATACTTCCCCCATAGTTGAGCATTCAAGGTTCATCAAAACATATGAAAGTGTCAAACACTATTTTTTATAAGATGGTATGAAAAAGGACATCCTCACCTTTGTGGTTGAATGTGGTGTTTGTCAATTGAATAAGGGAGAAATGTTCAAGACCCAGGGAACCCTCCAACTGCTTCTAATTCCAATGGCTATTTGGCAGGATATTTCTATGGACTTCATTATTGGTTTACGTAAATTGGGCAATAAATTGGTAATCATGGTGGTAGTTGATAGTCTTTCCAAATATGTTCATTTAAGTGCTCTTCAACACCCATTCACAACCTCCACAGTGACTCAAATTTTCATGGATAATATCTTCAAGCTTCATCTCATGCCTCATTCTATTGTCTCTGAACAAGATCCCACTTTTACGAGCGATTTTTGGCAAGAAGTGTTCCACCTCCAGAGAACCCAATTGCATCTCATCATTTCTTATCATCCCCATAATTATGGCCAAAATAAAGTTGTCAACAAGTGTTTGGAAATATATTTGACATATTTTGTATCTAAACTACCGCATCAGTGGACTAAGTGGTTACCCCTCATTGAATTGTGGTACAACACATCTTACCATACAGCTACTTGCATGAATCATTTTGAAGAATTCTATCGACAAACCACCCTCGGTTCTCTCCTACATGTCAGTTGTATCGAAGGTTTAGGAGGTTGAAAATAATCTTGTAGTTCATGAGGCCATTCTTTGCACCCTCAAAACAAATTTGGGCATGGCTTAGAGTCGCATGAAGAAACAAGCAAATCAAGGTCACTCCAAATGAAAATCTATGGAAGGGGACCAGGTGTTTCTTCGTATGCAACCATATAAGAAGACTTCACTCAAAATGGACCAATGTCAGAAGATTTCTCCTAAATTTTATGGTCCTTATACAATTCTCAAGCGAGTGGGGAAGGTGGATTACCAGTTATCTTTTCCCAGTCATTCTAAGCTCCAACCTATTTTCATGTCTCATGCTTAAAGAAGGTGATTGGTAATAAGTGCCAAACTCAAACCAGTCTCCCTGAGTTGGATGAAGAAGGTTTCATTTGGTTTCTACCACAAGAAGTCTTGGCTCAACGTGAGTTTCATCTCTGTCAACACACCATCAAGGAAGTGTTAAAGTAGTGGAAAGATACAACTCCCAAAGATGCCACTTGGGAGTCGACTACCATTCTGCAAAATTTTCCTCATTTCAAGCCTTGAGGAGAAGTCTCTTGTTCAAGGGAGAGGGCATGTTATGGACTTAACCTCCCTAACCCCTCACATAGATAGAACAATATGTTTCCATGTAATAAAGGATGAAATTAGTTAATAAGGCCTATTTAATAAATTGGAATAAGTTAATGTAAGAAGACCTAATAGAATCTTCTACTTCTAGAAGGATCTTCTTCTAGAATGATCTTTAGAAGATAGAATTAGTATAAATAAGAGTAGCAGTCTTGAGAAGATTTTTCTTGAGAATTATTGTAATAGAGTGTTTCTCTAGGGGAAGTTTCCCCCTTTAAGAGGTAAGTGAACATTGTTTCCTATCAATAAAGGTATTATTTTGGTGTTGTAGTTTCATCTATTGTGTCGTTGCATTGTTATTCTCTACAATATTTTTGTTTTTAGTGATTATAATATATCTGGTACCTTACAGCCATCCTTTGATGGCTCTTATCTTTTCTAGATTCATTGGCATCCCTTCCTATGAAATAATAAGCCCCAAGTAATTTATATTCCATTGGTAGAATGATCACTTTCTCAACTTTGTTCTCTCAATACTTGTAGCACCATCCTCAAGTGTTGTTCATGCTCTTTTTCAAACTTGGAGCAGATAAGGATGCCATCCAAGAAGACAATGACAAACTTATCCAAGTAATCTCTGAAAATACCATTCATTAAATACATGAATATAGGTGGTGCATTTGACAACCCAAATGGAACCATCGTAAACTCATAATGACCATACATCATTCTAAAGGTTGTCTTGTTGATATATTATTCTTTAATTCTCACATGATGATAGCCATATTTGAGGTCAATCTTGGAGAATATCTTTGCATCCTTCAACTGATCAAAGAGGTTATCTATCCTTGACAAAGGATACTTGTTCTTCACATTAACCTTATTCAGCTGCCTAAAGTCAATCGAAAGCCTCAAGGTTCCATATTTTTTCTTCACAAATAATATTGAGGCACCCCAAGGTGACACACTTGGGCATATACATCCCTTCTTCAAAATCTCTTCAAGCTGCATTTGTATCTCCTTCAACTCTAGGGTACTCATACTATAAGGGTTCTTGGATACTACGACTACTCCAGGCATTAGATTGATTGAGAAATCAATATCTCTCTTGGGTGGCAACCCTGATATGTTTTTAAATACATCTTCAAACTCTTTTAGGAATGCATAATATTCAATATTTGGCACTTTATCCTTAGGTTTCTCTTCCATATGTGCTACAAATAATTGGCATCCTTTCCTGAAGATTTTCTTCAACTACAAGACTGAAACTTCTCTCATAGTTACAACCCTTGGGATACCTTGTATTGATTTCAAGTTTCCTTCTTCATCCAAGCAAGTAAAATACTTATTATAATAGTTTAGGACAACATGATCCATGTCCAACCAATCCATAACAATTAGGAAATAATATGAGCCCAAAGGTATGATATTCAAATATTTCCTTGTGCTCAATCCATTCAGGTCCATTGGACATACCTTAACCATCTCATTAATTTCCCATTTTAGCTCCTATAACTATCTGCACCAACCAAGGTTTCCCAAGCTTGCTTTATGGAAATTGAAATATTTCCACCATTTTCAGATATAGATAACTATGAATAGCTCCTGAATCAATTAAAATAGAAATGGGTTGATTTTTTATCTTACCTTCCACTTCAATCATATGATACTGGAAATCATATTTCTTGTTATCTAGGGCTGCGTATATCCTAGGTACATTTATGCCCATGTCTTCAATAATGTTGTACATTGTGAGTAGTCCTTAAATTTTCATGCATATGAGGGAAATATATGTACAAGTGATCTCCCTCACAACCACAACATTTCATAATTTTTTTCTTTATTATTTTCCCCATTGTTTCTGTCATTCTAGGGTCTTTAGTAGCTAGTTGTCCCTGAGTATTATTTCTGAAAAATGGTGGCTTGGTACCCTTCTTACGTTGTTCCATATTTCCTTTATTCTTGTCTTCCCAAGCCTTTTTTAAAGGTTGGTCTTCCTCTATGTTGATAATAAATGCATTTATCTCTCATTATGGTTTCTTCCAATTTTTTGGGATCATCATACTATATCTTGTCACTGATAAATGATGGAAAACCACTTAGATACCTATGAATATTAACCTGTTCATCCTTGATGAAAGAAACATATTTCAATAGCTCTAAGAATATCCTTTCATACTCATCTATGGACATACTCCCAAGATTGAGTTCAAATAACTCCTTCATTTTCTTATCATAGTAACGTTTGGTTAAGTATTTTTTTTGAAAATAAATTTTGAACTCTCTCCAAGTAACCTTCTTCTCATCAATGTGTTTCACTTGCACAAACTGGTCCCACCACATTGATTTTTTTCCCTTGAGATGGTAGATGGAAATTATCCCTTCTTCCTTTGAAGAGTAGTTATCTGAAAGTACTTCCTCATTCCCAGTAGCTAGGTCTCGGCATCCTCATCCTTCTTGTGCTCACCATCAAAGGTAGGAGGCTTGATCTTATTCATTTCTCCCTGTAGCTCATCCACCCTAGACCTCCTCTTATGATTTCTAATAGGATATGGTCTTGAACTATTGTGCTCTCTCCTATTTGAATTCCTTTGAGAGTGATGGTGATGTCTATCAACACTTATTGTTTTTCTTCTCTCATCATGAGACATGTGACTTCTTGATTTTCTTGACTCGACATCCTTATCCATATTCTTCTCTATTCTGTCCTAGCTCTATAGCAACTTGATGTTGAATTCATCTTGTTTCTCCTTCGATTTCATAATCCTATCATTGTTATCTTTATAACTTTGGACATATTTTTCAAATTTTAATGATCTCCACCAAGTTTATGATTTCTCCCTTTCCTTCTCCATGTCCATTTGAATTTGTACCCTCATTACCCATATTGACATACATACCTCTAACCTCATATTATAGACGTAGGTTATTTGTGCATATTCCATGCTTTTGATCTCTGTGTTGATCATGTTCTGATCAAATTGTTCTTGACTATGCAAAATGTGCAGGCAACAATATTTGTTAGAATAAATAATTTATGAAATCTATAAATACTATGCACAATTTTGCTCCATGAGTGTATCATAATCCTTTCTTTTGATTCCTTGTGAATTTAACTACCCAATTAAAAATTTTGGGTGAATTTATGGACTCCTTTATCCAAGACCTTTCCAATGTCTTCTTCCTTTCTCAATTCTTAGTTTTGAGCAGAAAGTTATGGTCAATTCAACTTACCCAAAAATTCCTTCAACCAGGTGCAAATTTTAATTGTGCTTATGCATCCTTGCACCTGCTCCTTCGGAAATTTGACAAGAGCTCAAATGGGTTCCTTCATGACCATAATTTTAAAAATATATCCAAGTTTAAACTTCATTTAGGTTCCAGGCTACTAGATACATCTTGTTGAAGTTTCATGCCAATTGATATTTTTAGACCTGAATGCTACAGGTGCCTTCTATGCCCTCATGTACATTCTTAAGTGCCCAGATTTTTGTTTTGACTCCATGTTTGTATTCTATTGCTCGATATATTTTTGTAGACTACTCATTTACCCCATTCTAATTTCATATCAAGAAGTGATGGCCCTCATAATTTAATTCTGTCTCAAATTTACCGTGCACTATTTGGTGTGTACTTTCTTCATAATAGCTCCATTTGACGAATGGCTTACACTGTTAGAAATCTCTCTACGAGATCTATAATTTTATATGAAAAAAATTAAATGATACAATTTTGTACAATTTGAACTACTCAAAAATGTCATTTAGGCCTCTGAAAAATGGCCTACAAGTTGAACACCTGGAAAATACCCATTTTCTGGGCAATCTTTCACTATTATTTTTAAAATCTAGTTAACTTATGTTGGTTGGGACATTGACATGGCACCTGAGTCCACCTGGAATTCACAAAAGGATTCCCTATAAGCTCCTCTCCCACTTGGATTT
>JASDQU010320647.1:0-13129 GCA_032191745.1 Picea mariana
TTGTGAAAATCTGTCTCTGTGTGTATTTTATGTGTGACTGATGATCTTTACTCTTACTGTCCATATGTTGTATGATTGGTTGATGACACATGAAGAAATCTTAATAATTATTTAAAAGGCATAAAATTTTTTAAGCTTATGAACAACTGATTCACCCCCCCTCTCAGTTGTTCTAGTATTTCCAACAAGAGCTACGCTCCTGTTCGATTTGAAGCGATTCCGAGCACTTTGAATTTTGAGCAAAATTTGATCCCCTGGATCAGTGGACCACTTTTTATGGAGGTCGTTCTGCAACTTCCCCTATGTCTGTATGAACTGCAAAGGTTTTTGATCAGTCTAGATGATTGTATCCTTTCCCAGAATGTAATGTTTCCATTGATGATAGACTTGCACAATGGAATACATTTCCTTGTCATAGGTGGGATATTTATGGATGGTATTTGAGAGTGTCTCACTATGGTATGCTATTGGATGACCGTGTTGAGTGAGAAATGCGCCTACAACATAGTCAGATGCATCAGTCTCAATCTCGAACAGTTGTTGCAGATCGTGAAAGGAGAGTATAAACGAAGCTTAATATCATCAAATGATCATTGTTGTGCCTCCCCCCATGCGAAATTTTCCCTGCCACCACCTTTAGTCACTTGGTTGAGGGCCCACGCAATATGGGAGAATCCCAACATGAACCGTCGATAGAAGTTGGGAAGTCCCAAGAAGCTCTGAAGCTCGGTTAGTGTGGTCGGGGCTAGCCAGTCATGGATGACTTGGATCTTAGTTAGATCTAAATGTACCCCATGCTGATCAACAATGTAGCCCAAGTATTGGACCCTGTTCATGCCAAAGGATCATTTTTCCAAGTTGGCATATATCTTGTGCTACCACAAAGTGCTCAAAACCTGTTGAATATGTTGCATGTGCTCCTCCCAAGTTCTACTGAAGATAAGGATTTCATCCAGATATACCACCACAAAAGAGTTGGTGAAGGGTCTCAATGCATCATCCATCAACCTCATGAAAGTGGCTGGTGCATTTTTTAAGCCAAAGGGCATGACCAACCATTTGAAGAGACCTTCTTTAGATTTGAAGGTTGTCTTCCATACATCAGTCGGTTCGATGGGAACTTGGTGGTAGCCAAAATTTAGGTCAATCTTGCTAAAGAAATTCCCCCCCTTGAGTTGGTCAATGTTATCGCGCAATTTGTACTTTCCCAAAATCCAAAGGCAAGCGAACAATAAATTGGCGTAACAGGAGGTTGTCCTATCAATGTCACCTAAACAAGACACGTCTTTCTATTTAGGGGTAGTTCCCCAGGGGAGACATCCCTGGTGACCTGGGGGTTTGAAAAGGCTAAGGTAATAGTATCAAGAAAGTTATACCCCTCTAACAAGTCACTCTGATCAGAAATTCCCAAAGGTTTTAATAAGATGAAGCAAAAATTTGCTTAAGTGTACCTGCCTAGAACAAGACAACAAAAAAAAACACTATTTGCAAGTACCAATTGATATTAGTGCTTCATAAAACCATGGACTTTGAATAAAAGAATAAGCTGATATAAAAGATGAAGCAACATAAATACTTATAACAACAATGTATATATAGCAATAGCTTCACAATTATGCCTTAATAAAGCTTCAATAATGACCAAAAATGATAACCTAAAATTGGCAATATACTAGTATTTGTCAGAAGCATTGAAGGTAATGTAAAATCAACTCTAACACTTGCTTTTAAGATCATTTTACTGTTGTCATAGATGGTTGTAGATATATTTTGAAACAACAACAATATAGTTAATAAGTTAGTTTAATCTAAGGTTAGAAGTGGTTAGTAGAGATCTTGAAGTAGATGATTTGAAAGTTGTTTTTATCAATCAATCACTTTTGCAGCGACAATATTTGGAAGAAACAAATGATAATGGGTGAGCTAAATACAATATCGAGGATGGTTGAGGTGTCAGTAACCTAACGCCTCAATCATCCAAAACCCTAGAAGAAAAAAAGTCACTAGGAAGTAGGTAACCCTAGGCCCTAGCGATTTTCCTTCTTCTTTAGGTCAATCTTTAAATAAAATGAAAGATTAATGAAGCAATAATACTATAGTGCTACTAAGGTAGGGCTATAGTTTTATGCTTCAATGGAGGTGTCTTCTAGCAAAATCAAGTAGGTGGAGAGCTATTAAGAGAAGGACATGTGCTTTTCTCCTAGGGTTTCACACTAGAAATTTCATAATCTTATAAATGAAAAGTAAAATATACCCTAACCATTCAAAGAAAGAAGGATTGCAGATTTCTACTTACATTCACCAATAATAATCTAGTCACAAGCCCTAGTTGAAGACTTTCCACCATGAAAATGAAAAAAATCACCAATAAAAGCTCCCTCCAAGAGTTGTGCACCACTTAGTTCAACCAATAAGCCTTAAAAGAGTTTGAATTTCAGACCTCACACTTGTGTGAGTGAAATATTATGAATAAAAATGAGAGTTTTATCTCTTATGTATATAATACAAATGACCTTTAATTACATTTTAGGACAAAAAAGGCCGACATGGCCAGTTTACATCAAAAATCCAGTTTTACATAAAATTTACAATAAAAACCCTAATTTCATCTTTTTAGGGTGATGTCATGCCCCTCCTAGGGTCACGTTGGCTCCCCTATTGGAATTCTAGGCTTCCAAAGTGAAACGTTGGGGCTCAAAACCCCTCAGGAACTATCGCACATGCCAACCAAAGCCGTCCTCATGCCGAATACCCCAACTAGATGACGTCAAGGCTTTGAATGATGACGTCAAGGGCCTTTAAGGGCCAACTTCATGGTGTGAGGGAAAGAACCCCCTGGGTCCAGGCCTACCAAAGTGCCTCTGGTGGAATGACCTCGCTTTTCTCTGGTGCAAGCCTCTGGTATCCCTCCGCCCCTGGCTGGCATTTAAGCATCCATTTGGTGGGATTTTAGCCCTATGGAGGTCTGAGCTAATCATCTCCCCATATGTACCTTTCCGTTGGGAATTGTCCTGCAACAAAAAAAGGTACGCCCTCCATGGGCTCATAAGTCACAAGGATCATAACATTGTCAATCACATCTAATAATCAAGTTACCCAAACATGTGCATAAAACCCCCCTTTTCCCAGACAAGTGCTCAAAGACTTTATGTTATTCTACAAGTCAGGTTTGGAGAGGGTTTCAGGATGTCCTATTGGAATAATTTTCCTTAGGTGTGGAGTGTTTCCAAGTGAATACCAATCTAGGTCATGTAAATGCATGAGATGGTGTGGGGGATGTTTGGGAAAGGGGTGCAGTGATAACACATAAATGTAGGTCTTACCTGTGGGTGCCTCTGTAGAGGGTGAGCTGCACCTTGTCATGGATGCAAATTTTTCTTAGCACATTCAAGCCTTTTTACTCTTTGTCTTATGCTTTTTCTTTCAATAGAATAGCTAGAGGAAACTATCCTGGCGTGGTGACTAGTGGCGACAATGTTACCCACAAGCATTTCATGGAGATGAGAAAGTTGGATCATGATGAGACCCCCTTTCTCTTGGGTATGCCACCAAGAGACACTACCCTGGCATGGTGACCAAATGAATAATAGTGTCATACCACTACATGCCCATGGACCTAATAGGCTGGCTCATGATGAGACTCCCTATCCACCAACTAGGTCTTGAGTTTTATTTTATTTTATGGGTCCTCGCTTTTTCTTGTCAAGAATCCTTTTATTTATTTCTTGGGGATCCCTGGGCGAAGCATCGCAAGGTTTGATCTTGGTTTTTAACTTTTTCTAGCTACTTTTACCCTCTGGGCCTTTAGCCCCTTCTTTCCACAAGGCAAGGTACAACCCTTACTATCTTGGAAAACCCAATGCCCAAACCAATGTAGGGGATAGATGAGAGGTAAAATGATGAAAAGTGATAAGTATGAAAGGAATGGATGATGAAATTTCATATACCCACCCAGTGGAAATTCATCCCTAAGGGATCCAACTTGCTAGGACACTTTTTCATACCCCCCAGGTATGGGCAAGTTAAAAGGAATAATGTCCAAGAAAACATCATGAAGAAAAAGAGAATTCAATGCACATATTCAAATGTTTTGGGAATCATAGTGACACATACCATGATACCCAGACTCATTAACTCATGGAGCAAGACCCACTACTACTTCAGAACCAAGCCGACAAAATGGATGTTTCTACTGTTGATAGATGGGAGGCGTTGAAGAAAGGATGGGCCCTCTAGGGCCAAGATCAAATCAATATGGCTCTTGGTACTCCATGTCTAGGACCTGTGGGCCTTGAGACATAATATCCTTAGTTATCCCTAGGATAAGGGATAACAATCAAGAAGTTCATCAATTCATGGAATTTGGTACCAGTTCCTAACTGTAATTTTGTTTATTGATCTGTAATCAATGCAAATCTGCCAGGTCCTGTCTTTCTTCTGCACCAGTACAATCGAGCTTCTGCAAGGGGAGGAGCTGTGTCTGATGTGACCCTTTTGAAGAAGCTCTTGGATCTGATGCTTGATTTCGTCATTTTCCATCAGCAAGGGATGATATATTAGTCCATTAGGCAGAGGTGTACCGGGGGTTAGATCAATTGGATGCTTGACTTGGAAGTGCGTCAGTACCCTAGTGGGTGAGGAGAAGATGTCTCTGTACTCTTCCATGATCTCGTCCACTTGTTTCTGCTGCAAAGAGAGGCTTTGTGTAGAGGCCACAGATGTGGAAACGACCTTCTTCTTATTGTGAGCACATATCACAAAGAATACGAACTTCCTGGTCTGTGAAATGACCTTACTGCATTTCTTATAAGAGATTAAATAAATATCAGTAAGCGGCACTACCTATGGTATCCTGTACAATTATCTACCCAAAGTAATAATAACACTGCGGGGTCTAGAATCATACACAACATGTCACTTACACAACTATGGCTATCCTAAAATAACATCACAAACTCTAAGGGGAGAAATATCACACAATACCTCATCTTTGAAGGGCTTGATATGGTAGGGAAGACGAGACTATTGGCTGATGCAAAGATCTCTTCCTTGGTGAATCCAGCCGATGGTGTAGGTTTGCAAGTGCAATGTCATTGGTAGGTCTAACCACTTGATGAACTTTATTGAGATCAGGTACTTATGACTACCTCTATCAACAATGAAATGAAGAGGATCCCCCTTTACCCACATCTGTGAGTGAAAGAGGCATTCCCCTTCCTCTGGTTCTTCTGGTTCACTTGGATGGACTTTGGTGGTAGAGATAGTGGTTTTGGGCTTGAAATCAATAATCTGCTTCCCTCCTTCTAGATTTGTTTCAGAGTCAGAATCTACCTCTGACTCGAAATCTTTCATCTCAGCCACTAGTGACTTCTTGGAGCGACATTATTTGGTGTTGTGATAAGGAATTTTATGGTATTCACACCACTTTCCCATGTCCTTCTTCGACTTCTCATTACCCTTCTTGTGTTATGGCTTGGACTGGATGTCCTGAGAGTGGCCATATTTTCTTTGTCCCTTTTTTTGTGGGTTGGGGCCACTTTTTCCTTGCTTTGGCTGTGAGGAGTTTGCAAATCCAAACTCTCACCTCTTCTGCTTAAATTTATGCTTGATCTTGACAACATATCTATAAGCTACACCTAATGATGCAATGTACATAAACTCCATTTCTGTTTGAATGTATCTATGTATACAACCACGATATTTGAGCACCATATGTCATTCAGAGTCTTTGATACCCAATTTGGTGCGTAGTGTCTGGAAAATATTGGTGAAATATGGTACTGTCTTGTCCCTTTCTTGACACAGCATGGTCCATCTTGTGTACTAGTCCTCGTATCTTCCAACATGGTAGTACTGTTATTTAATGACATCACTGAAGGAATCCCATGTCAGGGTGACCACAAATATTACAGATTCCTCTATGGCCCTTTGCTCAGAGTAAGTATCCCACCAGTCCTTAACATGGGGGACGACCTTGAAGACTGCAAAAGTAATATTTTCCCTGTCGGAAAAATTGTGGACTGAAAAATACCCTTCGAGCAGATTCAACCATTTATCTACAACATTTTCATTTATCAATCCTTCAAATAATGGAATATCAAAATTTACTTGTACCTTGAAGGGGATTGCATGGCCTCTAGATGAAGATGCGTCTCCTGTGGGTAACCGCCGAAGGATATGTGCAAAGTTGTCCATCATTTCATTTCTTTGTCACGCAAGGGATTTCTCGAGAAACATTATAAAAGGATCTCATGATCCATCATCTTTCTTCTTGTCCCCCATTAGTTGTTTTCGGGATCGCCACGACCGATCTTGTAGAGGCTCGACTGGTTCAAGTCCCAACTTCTTGTACTCAGATCTTGTCTGGGACATGCACGAAAAAAAATAAATGAAGAGCATATCACTTTGATACCACTGATCCGTATTTATGAGAGGAACGAAATGACTAATAGACTAAATACAATAACACAGATATATAGAAAACAACAACATATATCCAGTGAACAATAAATTCTATTGAATAAATAAAATAGGCTGAAACTGTAAAACTGCAAAACTGAAAACAACTTGCTTGAATGACGGTAGCTATCTATGAGAAAATATGTGGCTACTACACACATTCGTCTAAGTAGAATGATTACAATGAGGCTCCAAAGGCCTGTTTAACATTACTCATGAATTCCAAAACCTTAGACATCCAAAAACCTAACCCTAGGAGATGAAATGCCAAAAGTTATGTGGGTCCCGATGGGTAAGTTGGTACCTCAACTTCTCGGGGTCATAAATTTTGCATACGACCTCCGTTTTAGGCATGTGATAGCCCATGGGAAAGGTATTTTTGATAAATACACATTATGTTTTCAAACTCTGACTCTGTCTATAGTTTGACTATGGAAAGCCAAAAAAACATTGTCTAGGGCCCCAAAACGTCGCTGAAAGTACATAAAGATGTAATGACATGAAAACTTTCAAAATAAGCCAGTTGGAATAGGTGGGCGACCACCAATATCCACCTAGATTCTATGTATGGATTTAGGATAGCCCTGGAAGTGCAAAACCCACAATTACAAAGAAATGTCATCATTACAAAGAAACATGCTAAACTTAAAAATGTCAAAAGGATCCAGTTGGAATAGGTGGGTGGCCACCAATATCCACCTGGATCACCTACCTTGCACCCTAGGGTTAATTTCATCATTGGTAGGTAACCTTGAACCCCAAAAATGACATCTCTCCATTGGTTGCTGACTAGGGTGTTTCCCTTGTGTTCAATGACAATAAATCTATTCACACATTGGGATTCGTGCAATATATTGGATTCCACTAGACCCTATTGGTGGTTTCCTCTTCTTTGTCGACAATTTTCATTATTGGCTGCTAGTCGGAGGGTCTCTTTCATGTACAAATTGAATATGGTGCACGCGAGAGATGCAAAAGGTTGTTGGTTTGTGAGAAACATATTCATTCGAGTTCTTCCTAATCATTAATATATTTCTTCGTACCTCACGCTGGATGATGAGAGATGCCTTAATTCTCTCCTTTTATCAGGTCTCATTCCATCAATTTCAGCTCATCTATTCTAGAATCGAGATCTAGAGTCATAAGAGTACCTAGAGGCTTGCAGTCATCAGTGGCAGGTTCTTCCACCATCGACAGTTGGGAATACATCAATGTCCCTTGATTGATGGATTATTCAAGTGTTCAACCCCAACACCTTTATTCACACTTTTTGAATGTACTCGATGCTTTGACACATACTTTCATTATCGGTGGGTTGTCTCATGTTTGTTAACGATATACCTTAATGACCGGTTATCAAACGTAGACTACCTTCGACGGATAGTGTAGAAGACCTCTAGTTCATAGTAGTAGCATCCCATATCTACTGCTATCTTTCATCGGACCAGTACCTATATTAATTCAATGATCATGAAATATCATATTGTACTGAATTGTATACAGATATATTCATCTAATTTTGAGACTGGACTCTGTTATCACTAAGTAAATTTCCTAGGCTGAGGAGGCAACTCACAAAGGTAACCGCATAACCACTTTAGAGCTGAAACTAGCCTTTCACAGTTCTGACATGAATCTCTCTTATCACTTGGTATATAAATATGGATTTTATTTCAAGATTAGTGGCTATATTTTTTGAATAGGTGAAGGGATTTTAAAGGTTTAATGGAAAGAAGGAAAGGAACCCGTTTGGGAAATGGAGTCACTTCTTTGAAAAAAATGAAAACAGTGTCTGGTAGGTAGAACTCTCAAGCAAGCAAAGGATAGGTAGGAAATGATATTTCAGTTTTTTGAATTTATGTTATAGAATGGAAGAAAGAGGAAAACATATAACAACATTCAGAGCACCATTAAGATGAATTCTGATGAGTTAAGAAAGAATAGACAATGTTCGAATTGCTAGAATCTAAAGCACCTTTTAAGATGAATTTCAGACCATTAAATATCCAATTCAAACATATGAGTATCAACAAATGAAATATAAAAATACAAGAAGAACATACATATAGGAAAATAGACTTCATATCATTACCACTAGAATCTTTGGTATGAAAAAGTTCTGGACATCTGCACTAGCATTCATTCAAATTCAAAATCTGTACAATGATCAATACAATTTGTACTTTGTTCTTTTTCCAACTCTTAGCACATTCAAAATGCTAAAATATATAGATAAACTACCTTCCTAGGCTATACAAGTTGAACTCCCTTGCTATCCTATGATTTTGGATCTGATTACATAAAAAAGAAGACAAATGCTATACTACTTGCTAAAAATAGCAAATTCGTTTTTCTGGAAAATAGGGGTCAAAGATAACATCATATCTCTCGAATCAAAATACCTGTTACAAAAATGGGAGAGATTTTTGAATATGAACCCGTTCTTGAGAAAAACCTCTTCCATTTTTTGATTTTTTTTTTTCATATTCTCGAGATCCGCGCCCAAAGATGATGACTAAAACATGAAAACATTAAATGCTTAAATATGGAAAAATGGGCTGTAAAGATTCATTCAAATATCCCAAAATATGACACCTATGTAAAAACTGAGAGAGGCTTTTGTTATTGGGTCCCTGCTTGATAAAATCCTATTTTTGTTTTTCAAAAAACATCTCCAATTGTTTTGAAACACAATCTTGAAGTTGACTGCAGAAACAATCATTTCCAGAATTTCCGTAGCGTGCCCTACAGACTTTGCGTAGCGTGTTTGATTTATTCAACAAAATTAATTTAGGTGGTGGCTGCAACATTGCTGGAGGCTAAATATAAGTGTTGTATCATTTACCAATCATTACCCAATGTTTTTTAATCTTTGTATGCTTACATCATTTGCGTAGCGTGAGGTCATTACACAAACTCTGTACAATGCAGTTTTCAACAAAACTCAAAACTGGTTTTTTGCAGTGGTTCCTCAAAAAACAAAAAATGGTGCAGGCATGAACCTAAATCTCAGCCACCTCTGCAAGTATCTTTAACCTTCTTCTAGATTCATCATCAAATTGCATTCTTTGCTTGAGATACCTATGTTATTTTTTCAATGATAAGTTTTTTCTTTTCAAGCTTCTTACTTGTCTGAACAACAATGCAGTTTTTCTCAGCTTGACTGAGAATTTGAGAGAGATACACAACCATTTCTAATGGATGGTCCACATTCCTTAAGATGTCTCTCAAAATCTAATTCTGATACTCTTTTCTCTTGTCTAAGCTGGATAATCAAGTCTTGGGCCTCTCTCAACTCCTTGTTAAGCCATTTTACATTTTTCTCACCTTCTCTAGGTGAAGTGTGAGTCTTTTCAACGGGCTGGGCCTTTTCAGGTATTACCTTTGCAGACTTATGGTATAGACTTATCCTTTTAGCTGAGGACCTTGTCATTGGAGATGTAGGTTTAGTTAGATCTACAACTTTAGGACTCTATTTGACCTCTTTTCCCTTTAAAGATTCTGGAACCTTTGAAACCGATTGCCTCCTTAGACCTAATGCATCTTCTGATGTTTGCATTTCAAGTGCCTTTTCAACCAATTTCCTCTTCATCTCCCTGTTGTCATGAAAATATTGAGCTATGGAATGCTTGAATTTTTTTTATGATCTTGCAATTCTTTGATAATTTGGTCTTTATCCTCTGGTTGCACCTGCTCTTCATCCATTTCCTCAACTGAGTGTTCAACATGTTGTGTATGCAAGGCAGGTACATGTACTCTTCTGGCAACTGATCTTGTGGCATACCTTTAAACCACTTTTATCCTTGAATTTGAATCTTAGTTACAACATCTACTGTCTATTCTGACACTTGGAAGGTGAAGCCAACAATCTTTGATTGAAGTCCATTGAAGTTGAGGGAAAAATACTTTGTTACCTGTGCATTATAACCTTGGATCTTCTCACAAAACCTTATGCAACCAACCTACTAAAATGAAACCCTAAACACTGGATCAGAATTCACCAGCGCTAAAGTCTATGGCTCACACCTCAACACACTACCTCCTTTGTGGTATTTTTTCTTCTCATGAGTGACCATGCGATGGATGCAAGAATAAAAAAAGGGTATGATAAAGATGAGAAGGCTAAAAGGATGAAATCTGTCAGTAAACTTTGCACAACGAGCAACAAGGCTAGGGTTTACTCCATTATCAAAGGGTTCAACATAGGGTACAACTAAGTCTCGATCTTAGGTCTGCAAGTGCAGGGTATTTGGTAGACACTATGATTTACCTTTTAGAATTGGCGCAATGAAAACAAAGGGTGTGTAGCGCAAGAAGAGGATGCATAATGCACTGTCAGGTATTTACATAACAAGTGTAGTAATTCAATTTCGATGTGGAGAAGAGGTATGATCATTGGAGGAGGATGTTGTGTAGTGAGAAATAGGTGATAAAAGACAAATGTAATCTTAGAAAAAGAGATATTGAAAGAGATAGGTCCGTTTGGGATGAAAAGACACTTTGGGTAGCGCCTAGGTACTCTCGCAATGCCTTTACACAACGTGTGCAACTTTATGTAATATAAGTATAAAAAACCACTCCATAGGTAGTAAAAATTCCATAATGATCTTTGATGACCCTCCAATATACGCAATATGTCATTATTCTCCACGACATCATCAAAAAACCACTTCACCTAGACCTATGACTTGACTATTTTTCACATGCCAATTAGATTTTATTTGACAATGACCCAATGACCTTGACAACATTTTATGAGACACAACTCTTTGTAAGTTTTAAACCTGTGAAGTAAAGAAATGCATATAGATTCTTAAGAAAAACAAAATTTAATCAATGGCTCATTCACATAGTACACAGAGATATTATACCAGAAACCCTCAACCAGGAAAACCTTTCTTATATGCATTATATCGAATTTCACCATTCACTATACAATATATACAATGTTTTTAGGTATTCCATAGATACCAAAACCCTAATCCCTAAAACCGAGATTATTTTTAGTAAACTGCTAAAAATAGAAAAAACCGCCCAAAAACAAAATTTCAGGGCGCTGCCCCGAACCAGGGGGGGCATACCTACCCCCCTGGGACCCACCTAGGAAAGCACCCGACGCACACGTCACTAACAAAGAACTAGTACGATGCATCGTCAGATGCAGTTGTCATATCTGATGCGCCCACACACACACATGCAAAGAATATAACACATACCCAACATTCTCCCACTTGTTGTTTTCTTTGCATCCAGGGGTCCAGGGGATTATATAGTCAACAATCCAGGGCAACAATGCCCATTGTTACTCTACACCAGAAGAACTTTTCTGTGCTCACATAATTTGTCAATGAATCTGCAACATTCTTCAAAGTGTCAACCTTTTCTAGCAACACCTTCTTTTCCGCAACCATGTCTCTCACAAAGTGATACTGTACATCAATATGATTTGTCTTCGAATGATAAGAAGGGTTTTTTTCCAGGAAGATTGCACTCTGACTGTCACAATCTAATCTCACTACTTGTTGTACCAACCCAATACCTAAACACAATCTTTGTAACCATACTTCTTCCTTGCTTGCATGAGTGGCTTCCATGTATTCATCTTCTGTAGTTGAGAGTGCCACTACAGCCTGTCTTTTTCTCATCCAACTGATTGCTCCTCCAAATAGGTTAAACACATATCCACTTGTAGATCTTCTGCGATCCATATCTCTAGCCTAGTCTGCATCAACAAATCCATGTATGTCCAACACTCTGTCTAATCTTGGTCTTCCTTAGTAGCACAATCCATAACTGGTAGTGCCACGCAGATACCTGAAGACCCTCTTTACTGCTGTCCAATGCTCCTTCCCTGGTTTTGACATATATCTGCTCAAAAATCCCACTGCATGTGCAATGTCTAGTCTAGTACAAACCATTGCATACATCAAACTGCCAACTGCACTTACATACGGAACATGGGACATGTCCTCTTCTTCTTCCTGTGTCTTGGGACACTGATCTACAGATAACTTTACACCTATAGGAATAGGAACCTTGACCGCTTTACTTCCATGCATATTAAACCTCTGCAATATTGTCTCAACATATTTTCTCTGATTCAACCAGAGTTTCCTGTTTGCACGATCTCTTTTAATCTCCATTCCCAGAATGAAGTTAGCAACACCGAGATCCTTCATGTCAAATTTGGAGGATAGATGCGATTTCACCTCCTTGATAACATCCATGTTATTTCCTACCAACAACATGTCATCAACATACAACACTATATAAATGAAGTGATTACCAACCGGCTTGGAATATACACAGTGATCAACCCTGCTTCTTACAAATCCCAATCCAAGGATGTATGTGTCAAACTTTTGGTACCACATCCTAGGTGATTGCTTCAGACCATATAATGACTTCTTTAGCTTATGGACCAACTCTTTCTTTCCCTTCACTACAAAGCCTTCTAGCTGCTTCATGTAGATTTCTTCTTCCAGATCCCCATGTAGGAATGCTGTCTTCACATCCATCTATTCCACTTCAAGATCAAAAGCAACAACAATAGATAAAAGAAATCGATTAGAAGTCAACTTAGCAACAAGAGAAAAAATCTCACCAAAGTCAATTCCCTCTACCTGGGAATAACCTTTTGCTACTAACCGAGATTTGTATTTCTCCACTT
>JASDQU010320650.1:3000-13129 GCA_032191745.1 Picea mariana
TAGTTGTTTCTAAATTAATCTCGGATTAAGGGAATAGGGTTTTTGTATCTAAAGAATACCTAAAATTGTGTATATATTGTATTTTGAATGGTGAAATTAATATAATGAGGAGTTGAGAGGTGTGGCACCAAGGAAGGTTGGTTTTCTCCCGATTAAGGGTTTCCAGCATAAATCTTTGTGTACTATGTGTATGAGCCATTGATTGATTTATGTTTTACTTACAATATGTATGCATTTCTTTACTCCATAGGTTTAAAACTTACAAGGGTAATATGGTCACTTGATCTAAATGAATAAGAGAAAGTAGGCTATCTAGAGATTGGAAAAAAGTCACACTTTTGTTGGAAGAGGATTGGCATAATTTTTCATCATATGAGGAGGCCACTAAAAAAAGAGTGGTTTATTAGATGCATGGAAGAATATAGTACATGAGGCACTCAAGTTAGAGCCCATTTATAGTGGACTAAAAAGGGTGATGAACCCTGTAAATTTTATTTGAACTTTCTCAAGCAAAAAAACACTTCAAAAAGAGTTTATGGCTTTAGGAACCCAGAGGGGATCTTGGTGCAGAGCTTGGATGAGATTAGACAATTGTTTGGTATTCAGTTTCAAAACATAATTGATGAGTTCCCCCTAACAAGGAGTGTTGCGACAACATTAAATTTTTTGATTTGAGGTTTATGTGGTTAGAGTGGTTAATAGAATTGCTCGGAAAGTCCACATTTGTCATTTTGATTGTCAATGTTTTAGATCTCTACCAGGATCCATCATCGGGAAAAATATTCAAGTAGGAGAAGAGGGATACCAAGCATATAAATACATAAAGAATATAGACCATGAATCCTAGAGAGCTACAAACGTCGGCTAAGAAACCCTAGAGAACTACAAACCCTAAAAAGCTATTAAAGTATAAGTAAATTTTACAGTAATATAGGTATTAACCCAAAAATATAATGAGTGACAATAATATTAATAAGTAGTAATAATACTCTACTAATACTAATATGCAATGATAATGTAATAAAAATAACAATAAAGTATATTATGCAATAATAATATAATAGTAGTAGTAATAAAGAATTATAAAGGAAATTAAAGTTGGGTTAGTGTTATCGGACAAATCGATAAGTGCGGGCACAAACTAATCTCCCTAGTTTCACTCCGAAACTAGAACAAAACAAGACAGAATATAAAACTTCCCTTAAGTTTTAATCATCAAGCATACTAACTAACAAGAGATAAATGACATAACTTTTAAACGGCGTTTGTCCTCGCTAGTGTCATCCTCGCTCTGTTTCAAGGCTTATGGGATGTTGGACTTGTAAAAATACACAAGCCAACAAAGTGAAAGCAACAATGTATACTCAACAAAAACTATATATTTGATCGAGGAGTCATACAATAAAATAAGGACAATTTTATGGGAAAGAAATATATTGTCGTAGTAGAAATATGAAAAGAAGAATACAACCGATGCCTTGATGTTGTAAGGTCTCTTCCAATAGCTCCTTGCTTCCCACACACTTCTTCTTCCTGGATTCTGAGAATGTAGATTTGAAAGTCACTCACAATATATCTTGACAAAGCAAAGCTCGAAGCCAACATAGGCCCAAAAACTCCAAGCTACAAAAATTACTCAAACCCAATCAAGCTAACTTTCCCAAGCTAACCTTCCCCATGAGAACTCCTCTTCTTTTATAGGCTAAAAAGGATAGGGTGAGGAGGTTAGGATGATCCTATGAGATCAAGGATGTGACTCAGATCCAAACCGATCGGAGGCCAACTCACCCTCAAAACCTCTATTCTAGAAGGATCGAGAAGCTTCTATTTTTCCTTCGTATGAAAAATCACCGCACCCTTAATACTGAGCAGAGTGCGACGATGTCACAGGATAGTGTGGTGAAACATGCGATCATTCTAGATATTTGCACCCTTAACACTGAACAGAGTGCAACGATCCCTCTTTATAAGGTTTTTACAAAGGAAAAGATCATATTTATCTTTCTGGGAAAATTCATCTTCATTCTTCTTCAGAGATTGAGGCAATTGATCCTTCTAAAGACAAAGGATAGGTTCACATCATTAACAGTCATAGGGGTGACGTAAATAATGTGTAACAATGAGCCCCCTAAAGTATGAAGTTAGAACAGAGTGATAGCTGAAATACTTTGTCGAGTGTGTGTTGGGAACAAGGAACACGTCGGTCGAAAACCTGCCAACAAACAAGGAAATACAGTACAATAATATATCATCACTTAGGTAGGCATTCCCATACTCATAATACAAATGACTCAAAGCATAAATGCTGACATGCAAAGATCCATGTCAAGTAAGACAGGTCATGGCCACCAAACATACATTGTGGATCCATGCCATTATGACTCGAATCTGAACATAGCCACCAAAAATACACTATGGATCTATGCGTTAAAGACTCAAATTTGAACATAGACATGAGACATACATTGTGGATCTATGCAACAGTATAATTTGAATATACTCCAACGCAACCTGGATTTATCATAAAAGATCTAGGGCCTTCATCTCCGACACTCTATAGTACGAATCTAACCATGCGAATACATGTGTTGAAGTTGAACATGATAGAAACCACTTGATTACCAGTCATTAATGAATATTGTTCACAAGTGCGAAGGAAATCATCATTAATGTCAATGACTCCTAAGGTACGCTAATAGAATCCAACAGGTGGAATTTGTGAGCTGAAGTCGAACACTATGGTCGGTATCCCCAGTATGGTCGCCAATTTTGTTATTGAACAAATCGGTAAGTGCAGGCACAAACTAATCTCCCTAGTTTCACCCCAAAACTAGAACAAAACAAGATAGAATATAAAACTTCCCCTAAGTTTTAATCATCAAGCATACTAACTAACAAGAGATAAATGGCATACCTTCTAAATGTCATTTGTCCTCACTAGTGTCATCCTCGCTCTGTTTCAAGGATTGTGGGATGTTGGACCTGTAAAAAGACACAAGCCAACGAAGTGAAAGCAACAACGTATACTCAACAAAACCTATGTATGTGATCAAGGAGTCATACAATAAAATAAGGACAATTTTATGGGAAAGAAATATATTGTTGTATTAGAAATATGAAAAGGAGAATACAATCGATTCCTTGATGTTGTAAGGTCTCTTCCAACAGTTCCTTGCTTCCCACACACTTCTTCTTCCAAGATTCTGAGACTTTAGATTTGAAAGTCACTCACAATCTATCTTGACAAAGCAAAGCTCAAAGACAACATAGGCCCAAAAACTCCAAGCTACAAAAATTACTTAAACCCAATCAAGCTAACTTTCCAAAGCTAACCTTCCCCATGAGAACTCTTCTCCTTTTATAGGCTGAAAAGGATAGGGTGAGGAGGTTAGGATGATCCCATGAGATCAGGTATGTGACTCAGATCCAAACCAATCAAAGGTCGACTCACCCTCGAAACTTCTATTCTAGAAGGATCGAGAAGCTTCTCTTTTTCCTTCGTACGGAAAATCGGTGCACCCTTAATACTGAGTAGAGTGCGACGATGTTGCGGGCCAGTGTGGTGTAGCCCACGACGATACTAGATCGTCGCACCCTTAACACTGAACAGAGTGTGATGATCCCTCTTTACAAGGTTTTTACAAAGGAAAAGAGCATGTTTATCTTTCTAGGAAAATCCATCCTCATTCTTCTTCAGGGATTGAGGCAATTGAACCTTCTAAAGACAAAGGATAGGTTTACATCATTAACAGTCATAGGGGTGACAAAAATAATGTGTTACAGTTAGGTTCTTGTAAAAGCATAATAATAAAATAGTAAGTTTAGGTATTGTTAAGTTTAGGTATAATCAACACTAGGTTATAGTATAAGTTTTTTAATTATAAAAGCATGTTAATGATATAGTACTAAAGAATTATTAATACTAGGTTAATACCATAAAGACATATAATATCGTAGTACTAAAGTAATAATAGAGCATTACTAATATCATAAACAAAACTTAAAATAGTATTAAAGTACTATATTGACATTAGGTTGATAATATCGTAGTACTAAAGTAATAATAGAGCATTACTAGTATTAGGTTAAACAAAACTTAAAATAGTATTAAAGTACTATATTGACATTAGGTTGTTTAGAGTATAATTGGTAGTAAATAATATTAGTATTATTAAGGTTTTGTTGGCACACAGTGGGCAGACCTAGGATTCAACATGAATTCACCAACAAAACCCTCATATATCGACCCTTTTGGCATCACCCGCAAGCAGGTGTTGTTTCCTTGCTTTTTCTTTTCTTTTTCCTTTTTTTCCCAGTATAATACATATATTATAGTACATGTACTGTGCACTCAGGCTAGTGCGCGGAAGGACGGTTGTCCCTATACAATTTCAGTCAACTACCATTGACCAATCCTTCCATTATTTCCCAATTCAATTTCTCCAACTGAACAACACCTGCCTTTGTCACAAATCTTATCACATATGAACCCAACCAATGCATTTGGAACTTTCTAGGGTGATACAAAAATTTGTTGTCATAGAGAAAAACTAGGTCTCCCATATAGAACTTGTTTTATTTAATATGTCTACCATGTCATGCTTTTCCGCATGCTTTCTGAACTTGCTGATGAAATCCTCTGATGAAGCGGTCTTCTTCCAGTTCCACTAGCTCTGATATTATTTTCTTTGTTGCGCCAGAACTAGTGAGCTATGTCAGCGTGACAATGCATAGACTTGGCATATTCAACTCCATGGGAATTGTTATCAAACAAGTTGTAGGTAGGGAAAATCCCGACCCAACCACAAAATGGTGACAACTGGAAGAACACCTACCCACTATCAACTTAGGTAGGTATTTTTGTCACTTTAGAGATGAAGTAATCACCTCAAGGGGGGGATCTCGGTGACCCTAGCGGGAAATGAGATGAAATATGGGATGATGGAAGTGTAGCCCCTATAGGTCGAGATACTAAGTGCGGAAAGGCTTGGGAAAGAGTCTTGGTGGTAGCCAATGCTTTCCAAGAGGTATGAGTACATGCAAAGGGTGTTTGTACATGCCCGAGACACAAGAGAAGTCAAGTATGCATGTAATATTTTAGGTGAAAAAGCAAGTTAATCTTGTTATCCCTAATTGCATAAATAGACAGTAATATATATCAGTAATAAAATGATAACGAAAGATGCAAATAAAGTTGCTAAAAGTATAGTTAAATAAACAAGAGATGAGCTAGCAAATACTAGTTTAACTCAAGAATGAAATAGTGAGACTTTATCTTGAAATAAGGTTGTAAGAAATAGTATTGGAGAGATATAATTTGCAGCCTTATGGATGTAGAATTCAAGTTGTTATAGTGAAGAGATCAACCAACAAAACTTGCCAACAATCCACCCAAAAAGTGCGCTGGAGTTAGTAGATTCTAGGGGTAAATTATTTGCAACTTTAGATGGTTGAATAGTGAGATATTAAGAAAGTTGTGTTAGGGTTTCTGCAGCCCTAATGGTTGTAGATGAAAGTTTATAACAACAGCAAAAAGCACTTATCCAAAGGTGATGCCCTAGTGGCTCAACCAAGCATATAAAGCATATATTTGATTTTAATTTAGGCAACCTCAAAATCCTGAGTTTTTACGTGAACCAATGCAAGTTTTTATTTCTCCAATGCAATTATTTTTAGTGCCTTTAGCTATTGGGTTATGGAGTCAAATGAATAAAGAACTAACAAATGTTATCTCCTTGGGGGTGTAAACCCTTTTACTCCCCAAGGAAAACAATGTTAATTAGGAGATACTAGAAGGGTGTAAACCCTTTTACTCCCCAAGGAAAACAATGTTAATTAGGAGATACTAGGAGGGTGTAAACCCTTTTACTTCTCCTAGTAAAACCTTGTGCGACAAATAAATTATAGACAAAAATGATAGATAATGGTGGGATTGTAAATCCTTATACTCCCCAAGAAATCTGGAAAATCAAACTTATAACCAAGCAATGAAGCATCAACAAGATAAATCCTTACCTAGTCCAAGAAATGACAAGATAAACCTCATCTTACCAAGATACATCCACCATAAATGGAAAAGAAAATCTCCAAGAGAGGTAGCACACTACTTGTTCCACCAATAGCATGAAAAAACCAATACAAGAGCACAAGAGAGATGAGGTTGCCCAAAGAGGGCACAAATTTCAGCTAGGAAGGCTTCTCACAATGGGAGAGCTATGACGAAAATGAGATACAAATGATATCTATTTATACAAAATGTTCTAAACATAGTTTGTCCACATAGTTTAGGGTAAACCTCAATATAAGGGGTCAATGGCCCTAATATTTCCCCTTTACAAAGTAATATTATTTAATCCATACTTTTTTCACATGAAAGAAACCTTAAAACATGACGTCACCCTCTTAGGGTGACATTTTGACAATTTTGCAAGTCATTGAGATAGAAGAAGGGATGTTGGGCTTCCAAAAGCCATCTTTCAAGGTGCTATGACCTCTCTCCACTAAATCAAGGTTCCAATCCTCATCAAAGTTCCAAGTGTCACATCACCACCACATCCTAGCCCAAGTTGACGTCAAGCTCGAAGAAAGTGGCGTTTTGCCTCTCTCAAGCAAATCGTTTTGGTGGTAGGGGCTAGGTTAGGTCCTCCATGATGTCATCTAAGCCTCCAAAGGCATGTCCTCGTGATCTGGCATGTGGTCCCTTGGCATCCAACCTGTGGAATTCAAGCCCCATGGAAGCCCAAGCTAGGCTTGTTCCTCAAAAATTGTTCATCGGCTGGGTCCTGCAAAGACAAATGGATACACCCTTCAAGGATCTCAAGTCAAAGTATCATGATGAGTAAATCAAATAAATAAAAGATCCATCTAAGCAAGTACATCCAAATCACCTCATCAAAATAAACTAATGCTCAAATACCCTATGCAAATTACCAAGTTTAGGTATGGGAGGGTTGACAAAACAACCTATTGGGTGAATGCTTCCTCAAGTTTAGGTGTGTTTCTCGAGGGGACCTTATTCTAAATCATGTGGATGAGGTGTCATGGATGAGGGGAAGACTTTTGGGCATGGGTTTCATGACATACAAGGAGTTGTAGTGTCTCACTTATGGGTGCCTTTGTAGAGGGTGTGTTGCACCTTCATTTTCAATGCATCCTTTTTCGAAGCCCATTCATTGCCATTAATTAACTAAGGTCCAAACATTGGGTACTCTCTAGGGTGAATCAATTAGCTTGGGGGGAAATACCAAAGTGTCTCTTGAAGGGAGAAGTACACATAGTGTCATGGGGGTATAGTCTAGTTTGTAATGCACTTAGTGTAAATCCCTCAATCAAGTGGGACATTTATGTTATGTGTTTGTTTTTCCAGGTCTTTCATTTTTTAGGAGAAGATTTTCATTGCTCTCAAGACCTCTTTGGGTGAGCATCTAGAAAGTTCATAATTGGGCTTTTATCTTTTTCCAGCTACAAGCCTCTGGGTCTTCATCCCCTTCTTCCCATGAAGTGAGGGACAACCCCTTTCTTGGGTCAGTGCACCCGAAAAACCAAAAGGTGAAGAGATGAGGGATGAAGTGTGGAAAGTGACAAGTATGGTCAGGAATGGCACGATGACTCATCAAAAGGACCTCCTAGTAGCATACATATCCCCAAGGGAGACCTACTTACTAGGGCGCAATGTCAACCACCAAGGTGAAACAGGGAAAAGAGCATAATGTCCAAGCAAATGTCACATAATAAAAAGCTGTAATAGATTCAATAAACTCAAGTGCCTCAAATATTGAAATGACACTCACCATAATACCTGACCTATACCTCATGGAGCAAGACCCAATGTCTTCCGAAGGCTAGCTAATGTGGTGGATACTGTCGTGGAGATCTTAGAGCTGTGGTGGTGAGGTGGGTCATTGTCTGTGCAAGTGTACACTGATGGTCAAGTTGTCTCTCAGTACTCTGTGTCTGCAACTTGAGGGCCTCGAGACATCATCTCCTTAGTTATCCCTAGGAGTTGGGATAACAGACATAACTACTTCCTGGCCATATACTAATAGGAATGGTGTATGTCATGTCAACTTCTTACATGTAGTCTGATATGCCCATAGTACTGTAGGAATCCTCAGGTCCCAGTCATTTCGATAACATTACATACCTTTGTTAGCGCATGCTCTATGATCTTGTTAAACGTTGCCATTGTTTTGTTCACCTAAGGATGATATGGTGTGCTCTTCTAGTGATAAATCTGAAATTCTTCTGTCAAAGCAACAATCATTTTATTCAAAAAAATGGGTCCCCTAATCACTCATAAGGATTCTCAGACATCTAAATCTTGTAACAATATTCTCAAATAGAAGTCATGCAACAATCTTCGAGCTTCAATCTCTGACAGGTTATGCTTCATCCCATCAGGTCAAGTAATATGTCACGGTGATTACATATCTTGCTTCTAACCTTTTTGTTGTTGGGTTGATCGGTCCAATGAAATCAACTACCCATTTATCAAAAACCTGCAACATAACTTATGGTATTAAAGGCATCTCATCTCTTATGGATGGATTCCTAAGTCACTGACAAACATCATAGGTCTGACATAACTCCTTAGCATCATTATGAAGGGTGGGCCACCAAATTCCTATGCACAATTTTTTTTGAGTCGTTGCTTTCCATTCATAATGGCCTCCCACAATTCCTTCATGTGCCTCTGATAATATCATAGGCCTCTCGTGCTCCAAGACACGTCATCGAAGAATACCATATATGCCTAACTTATACAAATTCCCTGCTACAAGTTGCTAATCTACTACCTTTACTGCTAACTACTTCGTATGTGCAACTATAAATTCAAGTGGGGCTACTCATGTGCTCAAGAATTGAACAATATCTACAAATTAATCATCGACCATCTGTACTACGAATAAGTGCGCATTTGGTAGACTGTCATCCACATTTGATGCATCTTCCCCTGTTAATATGTGCGACAAATGATTAGGTCATGTATTTAATTTTCTTGGTTTCACAATCACTTCACAATCATACTCTTGAAATAATAATATCCATTTGCCTATCTCCCCCCCAACACTGGCTTATTAACTAAGTATCTCAATGCATAATGATTCATGTACATATTAAAGTGTGATTCTAGTAGATAATGCCTAAACTTCTCTAGTGCATACACCATTGTCTGTCCTTCACACTTTGTAGTAGTGTAATTTTGTTCAGTAGTTGGCAGCTTTCTATTGGCATGATCCACATGGATATCAGTGGCCACCCACCTATTCCTTTCAAGGTACAGGATAATTTTGATATTCACGTATTTGAAGGTCGGATAGACGGATGCCCTAGAAAAATGGTTAAATTTGCTAGAAGGTTATTTCTTTGTTCACAGTTTTTCCGACATGGAAACGATCACCTTCGCACTCCTTAAGGATCTCCCCCATGTCAAACATTGGTGGGAAACTTGCTGGGAGAAAAGTTCCATAGAGGAGTCTAGAATATATGGGGTCGAGCCCACTTGGGATTTTTTTTGTGGATGCGGTCAAGGAACAATATTACCCTGTTGAAAACTATGAAGACCAGTACATGAGATGGACCACGCTGCGTCAAGAGAGGGGGCAATAAGTGCCAAAGTTCACCAATACCTTTCATACCTTGCGCACCAAGATGGGTATCAAAGACTCTGAGTGACATTTGGTTCTGAAATACCATGGGGCTCTACACAGATACATCCAAACTGAAATGGATTTTCTGGATATCTCATCACTCGATGTTTCTTATCAATATGTTGTTAAAATCGAGCAGAAATTTAAGCACCAGAACAAGCGGGAGTTCAGGTCTGCAAAACCATAACAACCAAAGTATGGTAAAGACGACCCTAACAACCAGCCTTCAAAAAACCAGTCCAATCCATAGGAAAAGAAGGGTAATAGAAAGACGAAGAAGGACACTAGAAAATGGTGCAATTTCCACAAAAGCCCCTGACACAACACCGATGAATGTTGCTCAAAACAGTTATTGGTGGTCAAGATCAAATACAAGGAGACGAACCTTGATTCAAAATCTGATTTGGAATATATTGATAGAAGACAGATCATTGATGCATACCCCATTGCTATTGTTGTGACCGCAACAATTCAACAGA
>JASDQU010320651.1:0-10121 GCA_032191745.1 Picea mariana
GCTACAGAAATTTATTTCTCCCACTGAATCTTATCTTGATATTCTGATCCCTCTGCGTCATATTTTTAGTAAGGATACAGGTCTGAAAAATTGAATATGGGCGATATGCCCACATCATCTAGAAGCTCAATCTCATAGGCGTTTACATCAAACTTCCTCAAGATCTTACATGGCCCTATCTTCTTCATTTTTAAATTGTTATACGTTCCCTTAGGGAGCCTTTCTTTCCTGAGATGTGCCAGAACCTGATCTACCACCTCAAATTGAAGTTCTCTGCGATGTTGATCAACTCTGTGCTTGTACTCTTGGCTAGAGTTTTGTAATTGTCCTTTGATCTAGCTATGGAGCTTCTTCATTTCTGCAGCAAAATCTTCTACTCCGGTGCTTCTGATCTCACTCTGTCCCAAGTATCTCAACTCAGATACTCCCCTGGGTTTCATTCCATACAATATCTGGAATGGGCTCTTTCCAGTGCTTCTATTTGGTGAGTCGTTGTATGCAAATTCTGCTTGTGGCAGAATATGATCCCACTGGTTATGATGCTCAGTGACCAGACTCCTCAACAAGTTTCCCAAACTTCTGTTTACCACCTTAGTCTGTCCATCTATCTAAGGATGATAAGATGAGATGAAGGACAGATCCGTCCCCAGTGTTCTCCAAAAATGACCAACAAATTTTTTGTCTCGGTCTGAGACGATACTTGTGGGTAGTCCGTGAAGTCTCACAACTTCCTTGAAACACAGATTTGCAACATGTGTTGCTTCATTGGTCTTCTGGCATGGGAAAAAGTGTGCCATATTTGAAAATCTATCCACCACCACAAATATGGAATCGCATCCTCTTTGTGTTCTTGGTAGTCCCGACACAAAATCCATGCTTATCGCATCCCAAGGCCTCTTTGGTATGGACAATGGTTGATACAATCCAATGTTCTATATTTTTCCTTTTGCATGCTGGTAGATTCTACATCTGTTCACAAATTTCACCACTTCTATCCTCATACCTGGACAATAGTATGAACTGCTCAACCATGTGAATGTTTTATCATGGCTGAAATGTCCAGCCAATCCTCCACTATGCTTCTCCTTCAAAACATTGTCCCTCATTGAACATTTTGGTATGCATAATTGATTGCCCTTGAACACCAATCCCTTTTGATTCATATACTTTGCCCACTGGCTCCTATCTCGAAACACAAGAGTCACGCATGCTTTGTATGTCTCCTTGAAATCTGGATCATCACTGTACATTTCCTTAAGGTGTTCAAACCCCAAGGTCTTCACTTGAAATTCCTACAGAATCAAACATCTCCTGCTCAATGCATCAACAACTTTGTTAGCATATCCAACAATATGTTTTAAGACAAAAGTGAAATTCTGCATAAAATCAATCCACTTTGCATGATTCCAATTCAATTTTTCCTGTTTGGTTATGAATTTTAAATCTTGGTTATCGCTATACAAGACAAATTCCCGTGGGACAAGGTAGTGTTTCCACTTCTTCAGAGCTTGGATTATGGCATAAAATTCCTTATCATATGTGGAGTACTTTCTCTTAGTCTCATTCAGCTTCTCATTGAAATAGGAAACCGGTCTATTATCCTGGCTCAAAACTGCTCCAATTGCAACTCCACCTGCATCACATCTCACTTGAAATGTCTTTTCAAAATCTGGCAAGACCAGAATTGGTCATTCTTTTATTTTCTCCTTTAGTGTATTGAAGCTCCTCTCGACCTCCTCTGTCCATTTAAAATACTTGTGCTTCTTATTCACTGTATCCATCATTGGTGCACAAATTCCACTGAAGTCTTTGATGAATTTCCTATAAAAGCTTGCTAATCCATGGAAGCTTCTTACTTCAAACATGCTTCTCGGTGACAACCATTCTTTGATTGCTTTCACCTTGTCTGGATCCATCTTCAGTTCATTTGAAGAGATCACAAAACCCAAATAAATGATTTCCATCTTCATGAAATATGATCCAGGTGGATATCAGTGGCCACCCACCTTTTCCAACTGGCTCAAAAAAGTTTTCTGGCAATTTACTATTTTTAGTAGTTTTAACTTCCAGGGCCATTTTGAGGGCCCAAATGAAGTTTTTTTTTTGGGGATTGAGCTTCTCAATGCTAGGCAAAGGCATTATTGAGCCCCCAAAATTAATCTCCTTAATGATACCTTTCCAACGGGCTATCATACGCCTAAAACGAAGATCGTATGCAAAATTTACGACCTCGATCATAAGTTGATGTACTAACTTACCCAAACGGGGCCCACATGAATTTTGACGCTTCGTCTCCTAGGGTTAGGTTTTTGGATGCCTAGGGTTTTTAGCATTCCTGTTTATTGTAAAAATTCCTTCAGAGCCTCATTGTAATCATCTTCTTGCGAATGCGAGTAGCCGTCATATCTCTTCTTAGAGATAAGTTGCCACCATTCTAGCGAGTCTTTCACTCTGTATTTTTACAGTCTCTGTACATTTCTTTCATTAATAGAAATCATGTATTACTGTATATCTATGTTTATGGTTGCATATTTAATACATTTCTGTTATATTATTGGATATCTACGATATATCTGTGCATTTCTTTATTATATCTCCGCTCTCATTTCGGGCCGAAAATAAATCCGGATCAGTGGTATCAGAGCAGGCTGCTCTTGATCATTTTTTTCAGTGCATGTCCCCGATGAGGTCAGAGTATATAAATTTGGGTCTCGATCTTGTCTCTCTTGAAGACAATCTCTCTCGCATGCCCAAGAAACCCTCCATGGCGGAAGAAAAGAAAAACGACGGAGTAGACGATCCTATAAATCTGTTACTTGAGCAAGCTCTCACGCAACAAAGGGACGAAATGATGGAGATTTTTTCCCACATCCTTCAACGCCCGATGATAGAAACATGAACATCTTCATCAAACACCACTTTGGAAGCACCTCTCCTTTCAAGGTACAAGTTAATTTTTATATTCCCATATTTGAAGGTCAGATAGATGCGGATGCCCTAGACAAATGGTTAAATATGCTAGACGGTTATTTCTCTGTTCACCATTTTTTCGACAGGGAAAATATCACCTTCGCACTCCTTAAATCTCTCCCTCATGTCAAACATTGGTGGGAAACTTACTGGGAGAAAATTTCCACAGAGGAGTCTGGAATATATGGGGCCGATCCCACTTGGTTTTTTTTTGTGGACGCAATAAATGAACAATATTACCCTGTTGGCAACTATGAGGACCAATACATGAGATGGATCACACTGCGGCAAGAGAGGGGCCAAGTAGTTCCAGAGTTCACCAATACCTTCCATACCTTGCGCACCAAGATGGGTATCAAAGACTCTGAACGAAATTTGGTTCTGAAATACCGTGGGACTCTACACAGATACATCGAAACTGAAATGTATTTTCTGGACATCTCATCACTCGGTGCTGCTTATCGATATGTTGTTAAAATCGAGAATAAATTAAGCACCAGAAAAAATGGGAGTTCGGGTCTGCAAATCTACAACAACAAAAGTATGACAAAGATGACCCTAACAAACAGTCTCCTAAAAACCAGTCCAAGCCACAGGAAAAGAAGGTTCATGGAAAGACAAAGAAGGACATCGAAAAATGGTGTGATTTCCACAAAATCGCATGGCACAACACCGATGAATGTCACTCAAAACAATCATTGGTGGACGAGATCAAGGAGCCGAACCTTGATTCAGATTCAGATTCTAAAAATATTGGTAAAAGACATATCATCGACACAAACCCCACTACTATTGTTGTGACTGCAACAATTCGACCAGAAGAACCAACAGATTCTGAAGAGAGGGAGCGCCTTTTTCATTCATAGATGTGGGTGAAGGGTACTATGCTGCATTTTATTGTTGATAGCAGAAGCCGGAAGAACCTCATCTCAACAGAGGTTGTCAAACAGTTGGGATTTTCGACAACACCACACCTGCAACCATACAACATTGGGTGGCTTCACCAAGGACGAGATCTTCGTGTCAGCCAGCAGTGTCGATTGTCATACGACATTCCAACCCTTCAAGGATGAGGTATTATGTGATGTTTCCCCACTGGTTGTTTGTGATGTTCTCTTGGGGAAACCATATATGTGCCATGCTGTTTATGAGTCTTGACCCCGCAATGTCATTGTTTCTCTAGGGGGTCATCTCTACAGAATACCAGAGGCAGTTACGACTACTATTCCACCTAAAAAGTGCCGCAAGGTAGTATCTCATACTACAAAATTCAGCTTCTTCACAATCTGTTCAAAAGGTGAACGAAAGGATACTGCAACCACTACAACCTCAACCCAAGCACCTTCTATCCAACAGAAGCAGGTCAAAAAGATTGTAGCAAAGTGTAAAGATTCCTTCTCCACAAAGAATCGCATGTATCCAGACTGGTTAAAAAGGTCCAACCCTTCTAGCCACATGCTTGTGATAGCCTTCCACAAATCGAGCAGTGCGACGTCTCCTGTAAGACAAGCAACTCACCAAGATTAAGATTCAGCAAATGCTTTTTCCTCTCCCCTGGGAACTCAATGCAATGGAGACCATTGCTTCCTAAGGAGGGAGGATTGATCCAAGTGGATATTGGCAGCCACCCACCTTTTCCAACTGGCTCAAAACAATTTTTTGGCAATTTTGGCTATTTACTATTTTTAGCAGTGTTAACTTCCGGGGCCATTTTGAGGGCCCAAATGAAGTTTTTTCAGGATCGAGCTTATCAATGATAGCCGAAGGAATGATTGAGCCCCCAAAATGAATATCCTCGATGATACCTTTCCAACAAGCTATCATACGTCTAAAACATAGATCATATGCAAAAGTTACGACCTAGGGAAGTTGATGTACTAACTTACCCAAACAGGGCCCACATGACTTTTGGCGCTTCATCTCCTAGGCTTATAATTTTGGATGTCTAGGGTTTTTGACATTCCTGTTTATTGTAAAAATGCCTTTAGAGCCTCATTGTAATCATCTTCTTGCGAATGCAAGTAGCCGTCACATATCTTCTCAGAGATAAGTTGCCACCATTCTAGCGAGTCTTTCACTTTGTATTTTTACAGTCTCTGTACATTTATTTCATTAATAGAAATAATGTATTACTGTATATCTGTGTTTATGGTTGCATCTATGATACATTTTTGTTATATTATTGGATGTCTGCGATATATATGTGCATTTATTTATTATATCTCCGCTCTCATTTCAGGCTAAAAATAAATCTGGATCAAAAGATGACTTCTTCAAATTTATTAGCAGTTTCTCCTACTGTAGTCTCCTCATCACTAGTGTCAGTTGTCTCAAATTCTCCTCTTTAGTCTTCCTAAAGATCAGTATATCATCCAGATATACAACCACAAACTTGCCAATGAAGTCTTTCAGTATTTGATTCATCAACCTCATAAAAGTACTCGGGGCATTTGTTAAGCCAAATGGAATAACAAGCCACTCATACAAACCTTCATTTGTCTTAAAGGATGTTTTCCATTAATCACCTTCTCTCATTCTTATATGGTGATATCCACTTTTCAAATCTATATTAGAAAAGAAATTTTCTCCACTTAAACAGTCCATTAAATCATCCATTCTTGGCAAAGGAAATCTATACCTGATGGTGATCTTGTTAATGGATCTTGAGTCTGTACAGATTCTCCATTCTCCATCTTTCTTTGGACTCAACACAGTTGGCACTGTGCATGGACTCAAGCTCTCTTTGACCAAACCTTTGTCTAACAATCCCTGGACTTGATTCTTTACCTCCTCATTCTCTCAAGGTGTCAGCCTGTATGATGCTTTGTTTGGAAGACTTGCTCTTGGTATCATATCAATATGATGGCTGATACTTCTGATGGGTGAAAATGAGTTAGGCAACTCATTCACCACTATGTCAGCAAAATTATCCAACAATTCCCTAATTTCTTCAGGCAAATCATCCATTGAAGTACTTGTAAGGAAAACTCTAGGATTTCTCACCATAACAAACTGCATCTCTTATCCTTTCTTAACTTCTTTCAAGAGTTCATTCCCACTCATGAGAAGTATGCTTGTGCTGGCTTCCTCTTTCATTTTTTTTTCCTTTATTGGCAACAACATGTGTGTCCTACCATTCTTCTCCAAGGTGTATGTATTCTTCCTCCCATCATGAATGACATCCCTGTCAAATTGCCATAGTATTCCCAACAAAATATGACATAGATCCATGGGAATTACATCACATAGGATTTCATCTCTATATCCTCCTATCTTAAATTCAACCAAGCATTGTTTAGTAACTGTTACCTGGTGTCCTTTCTGCAACCATGAGACTTTGTATGGCTTCGGATGTTCAGTTGTCTCTAGCTCCAATTTCTCCACCATCTCTATGGATACTAAGTTGTTAGTGCTCCCACTGTCAATTATCACCTTGCACACTATGTATTTAGCCTTGCAAGCTGTCCTGAATTGGTTGTTTCTTTTCACTAGCTTCTCAACTTCTGCCTCTGGTTTTAGGAGAACCTTTCTCAACATTAGGGATGTTCCATCCTCTGCTCTTTCTGTTTCAACATTTCTTCTCTGTGCTTCTGAAATGTGAGCTTCACCTTCTCCTTCTTTCTTTCTCTTGGGACATTCCCGAGACATATGTCCCACCTTTCCACAGGTGTAACATCTCACTTCTCCTCCTCTGCCTCTTCCTCTTCCTCTGGAAGAACTTCTCCCACCATCTTTTCTTCTTCAGGAACTTCCTCCTCTTTCCGAGTGACTATGTGGTTTCTCAGTCTCATATTTGGATTTTTGTGCCTTGTCTTGAGAAACTCCCTTGCCTTTGTTCGGAAATGGGCTTCTACCTTTGCCTCGCTGGTTTTTTTTTTTGGCCAACTTCTCCTCCGCCTTCAGTGCAAACTGATAAGCATCCTCCATTTTCCTTACTGACATCATGCTGATCTCATCCTGGATTTCACACCTCAGGCCGTTTATATATCTGGAAAATTTTTCTTCATCTTTCTCTCTTTGTCCAGTTCTGATGTTTAGCTTGTAGAACTCCTCTGTGTATTCTTTAATAGTCATACCCTTCTGTCTCAGGTTCTGCAACTTCCTGAACATATTGATCTGATAATCTTTGGGCATGAATTTTGCCTTCAACTTGGCTACCATTCTGTCCCAATTCTTTATCTTCTGTTTGCCTTTGCTCCTCCTCTAAGCCTGCAGTTCATCCCACCATAGTGATGCATGCCCTTTGAGTCTAGTGACAACATGTCTCACCTTTTTCTCCTCACCGGCGTCTTCATAGTCGAAATACTTTTCCATGGCTCGTACCCAATCCAACAGTTCTTCAACATCCAAATTGTCTTTGTACATTGGGACCTCTATCTTGGCTCTAGCTCCCAATCTGACAACTGCTCTTAGCAAGCCCTCTTCGACAACATTCTCTCTTACAGCTTCTTCAACTTCTACCTCTTCACTCTCTACATCGCTGATGTCTCCAGTATCAGGTGCTCTTCTTTTTCGCTTCTTTTATAGCCTCTAATCTTGCGCGAAGTTCTCTCATCTCCCTTTCTACATCCCGATTGGATAAAGGTTGTTCCACTCGTCTCCTTATTGGCATTGTGTCGATTTCCTCTCACACACATAGTGTATATTTGAGTTCTTTCATCTCCTTTATCTCCTTCGCCTGAAATCTATAGACTAAACCTTGCTTTGATACCACGTACTTGATGTAGTGCCCCACCTCAGCAGGGTCTGCTGACCTTCCGGTCTCTGGATATTCTCAATCTTCGAGCTGGATTAGCTCTTTGATTCCCTACTGGAATCTTCAAGAAATGTCCACAATTCCTTTTCACAAAACTCCATCGTGCGAACAAGCACTAGGCACAAGCTTCTCTTACGTGACCACTGGCTGTGACCACGAGCCTAACTCAAAATGTGTTTCATGATTTCACACGTCGGGTCTTTTCATGTGAATCACTCTGATTCTCCCGACCTCTGAAACCCCGACAGGAGCCTAGCATGCACTATCCCCTCTCTTATCTTCCCTCAATGTGACCTCCGATCATGACCCGGGGCTCAACTCTCAAGCACGTTGGGATTTCGCGTATCAGAAACTCTCGATATGATTAGATCTACGGTCCACGATCTTCGCTCGATTGACGGCTATGATCAAGTCACGATTTTGCATTTTGCGACTTTGGAGGTTGGTTCACCTCTGTTCTCCCGATCCCTGATTTCCCGGTATTTGCGAGCGTCATATCGACGAGTCATGAATCCCCACGATCTAACGACTCAGATTGACTCACGATTTCGTGTTTCAAGACTTTGAGAGTCTCCTTACCTCCATTCTCCCAATATCCAAAATCGCGATGGTGCTAGATCAACGACCCAGATCTTTCCTTGGATCAACAACTGTGATCAAGTTGGGATTTTGCGTTTTGCATCTCTGGGAGTCTCCTTACCCCTGTTCTCCTAATATTTGAAATCGCGATGACACTAGATCAATGACCCAGATCTTTCCTTGGATCAATGGCTATGATCAAGTCAGGATTTTGCGTTTTGTGGTTTTTACTCTTACGGAGTCCCTTCGATACTTAGACGAATCCCAAATCTGTGCATTCCCTACAATAGATTCTTACGCAAGACTTGGTTCTTGTGGGTGACTGTGCACTCCTTATAGCAGTTGCTTTGCACTCCTTGCAAAGGGAAGTTTCATGTTATCTCTTATGAGCTTCATAATTGAAACAGATCTCTTCACGCACTCCTTGCATTCTATGTGCACACCTTGCACTCACTCAAAAAAAGAGAAACAATTGAAACTTATACTAACATTCACAGTTCCATCCATTCATAATGAAATTCATTCATTTATGAAAACACAATAACAAAGAATTACAAACAGTAACAATGCTATACATTTGAGTCAATTTTCCTCTGTCATATCCATTCAAAAGTAAATGGCTACAACTAATATCAAAACAATAAATCAAAACTCAGAAAGTTCCTACTAACTCGCAACAACCTCTTTTGGGCGTACAAAACCTGTATTTATCTCAGAGGGTCCTTACGGTTCCCCCCAACTACTCGTCTACTCAGAAAAAAAAAAAAAAACTCTAAATTCTACCTAAGTTCAGTTACAATCAAGACTTGGAGTGAAACTCTCTGATCGTTCATGTTCATTCCCCCTCCAAGCGTTTGATCTTCCTCTATTCTTTGTCAGCTCCCCAAAATATCTGTAGTAACCCCTAGTGTTTGAGATTCTGAAATGATTCTCGAGTGCCGAGCTTTCTTTCCGTGTGTGCTTGCTGATGATGCTCCTGCATCATTCTTCCGCAGCCGACTCTGGCCGATCGATGATTTCTTCTAACAATACTTCATCTTGTGTCTCGGACTGTCGTGGTCCCACTGTGTCATCTGGTCTCGCCAAAATCTCAGGGTTAGGGTTTGAAACCCTGTTTCCGGCCCTGGATCTCTGCCCTATCTCTCCTTTGTTGATGAATGCATCTATGGGAGACATCCTCCAACTTACAAACCTGTGAGATGTGGAACATAGAAACTATGTGAAGTCTTTCTCTTAGCTTACAAACCTAAGAGAAATCCCCTATGAAGGGTTCGTGGTTCCTGCCTAGGACAGAGTTAGGAACGTAAAGATGGCCTCCTCCATGACGTGAGTGAGAATAAATCCAGATGATTATCCGATGTAAGAGCAATCTGTTGAGTTAGGACGTGCTTGTGGCTGAGCACAAGGTGAACGTGGGAAATCTGAAAAGTGTTGGGCACATCATCAAGAGAATAGAAATGAAGATGATGTGATGGCCTCCTCTGAGCAACAACAAAGTTGACAAGAAGACTCCAGATGATCCTCCTGTTGGTGGCAGTAGGAAATCAGATCTGTAGAGCAGACGTGCCTGTGGACGAGCACAGATGAACATGTGAAGACCTGGTTCATCTATGTAATGCAGTGAATCAGGTCCATGGCATCCCTATGTATGTGCCCCTAGTGGATGAGCACTATTGGGTGTATCAGATCCTTTTCTATATGTTGTTCAAGAGTCAGGCCTACCTGTAACCCTAGTTATTGTGTAAAGGGTACAGGTCGGCCCTATCTTATTGTGTCTAAAGATAAACTGTAAAAGATAATTAATATTAATATTAAT
>JASDQU010320652.1:0-11290 GCA_032191745.1 Picea mariana
TTTTTGATGATATAGTAATATATAGAAAGTCTTCGGAGGATCATGTGCAACATGTTGACTATGTGCTACAACTACTAAAGGAGAAACAACTATATGACAAACCATCCAAATGTTTATTTGGAGTGAAGGAGGTAGAGTATTTGGGTCATATTGTATCTCATGAAGGTGTCAAGGTAGACCCTAACAAGATTAAGGCCATGATGGACTGGCTAATTCCCAAAACATTGAAGAATCTTAGAGGATTTTTGGGTTTGACAGGTTACTAAAGCAAGTTTGTTTTGCACTATGGAAGAATAGCAGCACCTTTAACGACACTAACTAAGAAGGATGCATTTTCATGGACTCCAGAGGCAACTAAATCTTTTGAACAACTTAAAGAGGTGATGTGCAAAGCTCTTGTCTTGACCACTCCAGAATTCACAAAAACCTTTATTATGGAATGTGATGCCTCAGGAAATGGAATTAGTGTTGTCCTAATGCAATAAGGAAGGCCCCTAGCTTTTGAAAGTTGACCACTCAAGGGAAGGGACTTACACAAACCCATTTATGAGAAGGAAATGATGGCAATACTACATGCATTTAAGAAATGGTGTCCTTACCTAATAGGTAGGCACTTCAAGGTCAAAACAAATCATGATAGTCTTAAATACTTCTTGGAACAAAGACTATCTTCAGAAGAACAACAAAAATGGGTAACCAAGATATTGGGTTATGATTTTGAAATTGTCTATANAAAATGTTGTGGCAGATGCACTCTTAAGAAAGGATGGAGATGTTGAGGCCTTTCTCTGTGCTATCTCGATCATCCAACCTTATTGGATAATAGAAGCAAGGGATGAATGGAAGAATGACGAAAAAGTGTGGACTCTCATTCAAAGGTTGCAGCAGGATTCTAGTGTATCAGATACATTTACATGGAAAAATGATTCACTATGGTACAAAGATCGCTTATATTTATGTAAGAACTCCCAAATCAAACAAAAGGTACTATTGGAATTGCACACCTCTCCAGTAGGAGGGCACTCAGAATTTTTGAAAACCTACCATAGGGTCAAGAAGGAATTTTTTTGGGATGGCCTTAAAATTGATTTTCAAAGGTTTGTGGCAGAAGTTTTTGTTTGAAAACAAAATAAGGTGGAAACAATTAAGACCCTGGGTATTTTAAGACCATTGTCCATCCCAAGTCAACGTTGGGAGGAGGTTTCCATGTATTTCATCACAGGGTTACCGAAATCTAAAGGAAAGAGTGTCATCATGGTGATTGTTGATAGATTGACCAAGTACACACACTTTTGTTCACTCTCTCATCCCTTCAAAGCAAGTACAGTTGCCACCGCATTCATGGAGACAATTCAAAAGCTACACAGCAGCCCAAATATTATTGTAAGTGACAGAGATCCCATCTTCACTGGACATTTTTGGACATAATTGTTTTATTTTTTGGGTGCTCGATTGGCTCATAGATCATCCTATCATCCTCAATCTGATGGACAAACCGAGATAGTGAACAAATGTTTGGAAGGATACCTTCATTTCTTTGTCTATGATAAACAAACACAATGGTTCAAATAGTTAATCTTAGCAGAATGGTGATTAACACTTCCTTTCATACTGCAACAAAAATGACACCATTTATGGCACTCTATGAATACCACCCTCCTTCCATCACTTCTTCTCTAAAAGAAAAATCTAAGGTTCAAGCAGTGGAAGATCACATCGAGCATCAACAACAAGTTCTCCAAATATTAAAGGACAACCTAACCATGGCNTTTAAGACTACAACCATACAAACAGATGTCCCTCAAGCAAGCCAAGAGGGATAATAAATTATCACCAAAGTACTATGGCCCTTATAAGGTGTTGCAAAAGATTGGTACTATGGTATACAAATTGGAGTTTCCTGCATCTTCACGAGTACACCCAATTTTCCATGTTTCATGCTTAAATAAGGTTATAGGTGACAAGATAACAATTCAAACTATATTGCCAGAACTTGACGAGGAAGGAAAAATCATATTGGAGCCTGAAGCCATCACTAACACAAGAATTCGTCAGTTGAGGCATAGATCCATTTCAAAGTATCTCATTAAATGGAGGAAACTACCGACTGAATATTCCACTTGGGAAGATGAGTCTTTTATACAGAAGCATCTAGAGTTAATCAAGCATTGCGGACAACACTTGTCTCAAGGGGAGGGGCATGTTAAGCCCTAAATAATGGATCATTACCCCTTAATTGGGGCATATTACATTAGTAATTTTATTTTATTTATGTCGACTTTAGTCCATTAGTTGTAATTATACCTCCTAGTCTCCTATATATACCAAGGAGACATTTTCATTTGGAATCATCTTGTAATTTTACATTTATGTGGGCATAAGGAGGTTTCCCCCTCAAAGAGGCTTATTATGTGAATTTCTCTCTTTTTCAAGGAGTTGAGTACTTATTCTGAGGTTTTTCTATGCTATATTGATATTTGGTTCTTAACACCTAGAAGGAGAAGGACTACCTGAGGGACTGCATGCCAAAGAAGGGTGGCGGGCCATTATCTTGGGTTGTGCAGGCTGGGTAGAAGAGAGATGGGTACTTGGATTGTTGTGGGTGATGGGAAGACTATGAGAGCTTGAGTGATGACTGGCTTGGGAAGCCAAGTAACACTCTTGAACTATCCTTGTGGATTCATAGCACTGGCTCCTGGGTGACATTGTTGTTGAGACTTGGAAAGTCCTTGGTATGCAGCCTATCGATGCTTCTCTTCTATAAAAGATAATTTATCTTTGTTATGGTATTATTTACTTGTGTATGAATTATTTCCATTGTGTATTTTATTTATCGTTGAATTCAATATGTTCAAAGTATGCATGCTTGTTGGTTTTTGTTGTGCATCTCGTTTAGTTCCTTTCTTTTATACATATTTATTAATATTAAAGGTATATGAAATATAAAGTAGTCCGAGAGAGGGCTTGAAGTAGCATAGCCCGGCCTGTGGGTGGTTGGGTATGTTACAGTTTGGTATTAGAGCCTAGTTCCAATACTAAGCTTGGATGGGCTGTGTAAACCGAGATTGAAGAAAACTTTTCATAAAGAAATCGAGCTATAGAGTGCCAGAAGGCGCTGAGAGCGCATCTTAATAGTTTTTGAAATACTGGGAGGTGTATCTATTCAGGAAACCGAGATGGTTGTAGGATCTATTCAGGAAGGATTTTAATCCTTCACAACCATCATATCTAAAAAAAGAGCATGAAGGTTAAACCCTCAAGTCCTTCGGACTTCGCTGCTTCGGCAGTTTCAAGTTCCTTGTCACAAAAGAAGCCCGAAGCCTCGAAGCTCCAATGTCTCATAGTGAATCTACGTCGTAGATCATTGCGATGAGTACCATACTATTGGATTTGGCCAAGGATAGGTCTGGGCCATTGGATCAAGCGTAGATCAAAAGGTGAAGCAAAGTGGAGAAGATCAGATTCCAATCATCTGATTTGCGTGTGAGAAAATGTGAGTCATTGATCTCACAATAGTTCAGAGATTCAGCACTCTAGGAGAAGCAAGCCCTTAAGTTGCCAGGAAGAAAGTCTCATGAAGTCCCGAAATCTGAAGTTAATATAGGCCATTCATGTTGGGGACACGTGTCCACATACCATCCTATTAAGGAATTCAACGTTCAGGGGATTTGAGGTGTAGTGTGGAGAAGTCTCCTGAAGTTTGGAAGTTTTGAACTCGTGAGGCACTAGAGTGACATGGCCTACTGACGTCACCTAGGGTGACATGGACACACTTGATGCTTGCAACATGTCACCATGTTTCATTTTTTTCAAGGACCGTCCATTCTAGTTAGTATATGACACGTGTCACGAATCAAGCATGGCCACGTGTCCATTCCTTATGTTCTTCCACGTAGCACACCTTACGTCTTAGTTTTCAACAAAGACTCCGAGAGTTCACCAATTCGACATTCAGAAGGAATGAAGTGCAATGAAGGTGAAGCCTCCCGAAGCTCCGAAGAGTGGAGTAAATCCTCATCATTGATTGGGAGAGGACACGTGGTAGTAGATCCTGTAGTCAAGAGACTTGACACTCTGAAGGATTCAAGGTATAAGAAGTTGGCATCGAGGACTCCCGAAGGCCCGAAGGCTGGAGTCCATGTTAGCCATTGATTATAGAGGATACATGGCAGCAGGTCCTACAGTCTAGAGACTTGGCACTTCGAAAGGATTGAGATTGTGGAAATCTCGAAACTCCCGAAGCCCTAATTCCCATAGCTCCTATTGCCGTAGATTTAAACAGTGAATGAGGACCGTCGATCAGTGTATCTTCCAAGTATTTGGAAATTCGGCGTTGGGAGAATAGAAGTGTGCAGGTGAAAAGTTCGTCGAACCTGAAATTTCAAAGTCACAAAATATGGAACTGGCGTGGCATGATGTTGTCACCTCAGGTGATGTGAAGCACCATATGCATTCCACATCTACATTTGTTTCATGTGTTTGACAGGTGATTTGTGCCAATGGAAATATGACGTGCATCACTAGTTGATTGGACTACATGTCACCTCCATATTGCTAACACGTAGCACCCTGGGTGCACCCTAATAAGTGAGCAATGCAATCAATGCCAATAAAACTATTTAAATCAACCTACACACCTACAACAACCGTTAAATCTACATATCTGTGGTGGAGATTTGGTTTTATATTCCACGTAATATTAAAGTCCCAAACAATAAACAGATTTCAAATGTATAATGATGTATTTCATAAAAAATGTGGACTTGCCAAAGGCAGGGTACACCACTACGCTTTACAATCTCTACAATGAATATGGATAGTTTTATCTATGATTGGATTTCAAACTCAAAACAAAAATTGTATCGAATTTAAATTACAAGTATAGGTCCCAACGTTAACCTATGTGCATATACAATCTCTGCAATGGGTTATGACCATCGATATCAGCCAAAATAAGCGCCTCCTACTAAGCGCTTGGTCATGGCCCTTAGTCCTATGAGACCTTAGTCAAAGTAAAAAGGGGGCTAGTGGTCGGATTTTGTTTTGAGGAAGGAAAAGCGCTAAGGAAGGATTTGGTCACAGTTTCRAGTCATGGTCACTTGGGAAAATGGTTTGAAGGAAGCGCCTGTGAAAAATTGATTTATGTATCACCCAGGGATAACATGGAAGTTTTATTTATATATATTCTTCATGAATTGAAAGGATCTGTAGAATTATTGACAAATTGTGTTTATCATATGCTTAATTCTGACAAAATTGTCACTTGCACATTTTGCAGAATTAAGGGATTTAAACATACCATCTCAAAATGCGTATTCAAGAAATGGGAGAAGGTGAGGGAGAATCCATCCATGATAAAGAGGTCGAAGGCCATAATACTAGAGTTGGAAATGCAAAGATAGAATCCAATGGACACAAGGGCCGAGGGGAGCAAGAAACATTGATAGAAACTGTAAGAAGCCTGAAAATAGAAGTGCAGAGCTACAAGGAAGACAATGAGAGGCTAATGAGAGAGAAAAATCAAATAAATTCTTGAGTGCTGCAGAGCTTAAATAAGTTGCAAGGACAAGAAAAGAATGTATCAAAGAAAGAGGAACAAGGCAAGTATCATGAAAGAATATATGATCATGGAAGGGTCGGTTATTCCATGAGTGCTAGTAGAGCTCATAGGAATCACAAACCTCCTTACTCAGCAAGAAGGTCTTATGAATCTGAAGATTCCATATGCAGTCTAGAGGCTTCTCCTGTTAGGAACCAAAGAATAAGGCATGAAATGGATAGTTTTCAAGGAGAGAAAAGGAAGCTCAAGCCACCATATTTTGATGGTGAAAGGGAAAGGGAAGATGATTATGAAGCATGGTTTCTTGGACTTGGGAGATATTTCCAATTGCATAACTATTCATCAAACCTAGAAGTCAGGATTTTCACCTACCATTTGCATGTGAAGGCTTCCATGTGGTGGGACCAACTGAAGCAAGTTGAGCATATTAATGAGAATAGGAACACTTGGAAGCAGTTCAAAAAGTATTTCCAAAAGGAGTAACTCTCCGAGCATTTCTATGACAAGAAAATGAAGGATTTCTTTGAACTCTAGTTGGGAAGCATGTCCATGGAAAAATATGAGAAGAAGTTCTTAGGATTGTTAAAGTATGTTGGGTTTATAAATGATTAAAAGGTGAAAATACATAGGTTTTTGAGTGGACTTCCATCCATTTATAAATAAAATATTCAGTATGATGAACCCAAGACCTTGACTCAAGCCATCAGGAAGGATAAATACTTGTATGAGCAAGGCCAGGGAAGAGAATCCATGAAAAATTCTTATAAGGATAATAAGAAGGAGAATTCTTATCAGAGGAGGAAGGGATTCAAACCTCCTTTCAATAAAAATGAGCCTAATAAAAATCATCAAGACTGGTATGCTAAGGATGAATCCAAGAAAGAAGACTCCTTGGGAAAAAGGGGAAGACCACCAATCCAATGTTGGGGATGCAAGGAAGATCACCTGTACAAGGATTTCCCACACAGAAAGGACAGAGCGAAGACTGTGCACAACACCCAAAAGGCTACAACAGTCTAAGACATGGGAAGGATTTATGCAGCCTTAGATGATCGACAAGCAGAACACCAATCCAACATGATCGAGGTGGAAGGTAAGATCATAAATTAGTCTATTGCTATTTTAATTGATTCAGGAGAAATTCATTGTTACATTGACCCTAAAATAGTGGATAGATTACATTTGGAGAAAAGTAAGCTTCAGAAATCAAGTTTGGTTCAGCTAGCCATGAGAACCAAAAGGAGAATCCATGATATGGTCAAAGGTTGCTCCATAAGTCTTAATGGTGTTAATACCAATGCTAATATGAATATCATACCATTGGGAACTTACGATATTCTAATTGGAATGGATTGGTTGGACAAGCATCATGTTGTCCTAGATTTTCATAGAAAGACATTTACATGTCTTGATGGAAATGGAAAACAGAGCACTATGAAAGGTGTACCAAGACCCATCTCTATAAGGGATATTTCATCCTTACAGTTGAAGAGATGTTTCAAAAAAGGGTGTCATTTGTATGCATCCCATGTGGAGGATCCAGAAAAGACAAAGTGGCCAAGCCTTGAATATTTTACGGTACTACAAGCATTTGAGGATGTATTCTAGGAAATACCAGGGTTTCCACCAAAAAGGGAAATATATGTCTCTAATGATTTAGTGCCGGGAGTTGTCCCAGTTTCAAAAACACCTTACAGAATGAGAACACCATAGTTAAAAGAATTACAAATGAAGTTGGAGGAATTGTTGAAGAAAGGGTACATACACCCAAGTGTTTCACCTTGGGGAGTGCCCGTACTCTTTGCCAAAAAGAAGGATGGGGGCCTTGAGGCTGTGTATTGACTTTCGACAGATAAATAAGTCTACTATAAATACCAAGTATCCTTTACCCATACTTGATGACCTCTTTGATCAACTAAGAGGAGAAAATATATTTTCGAAGATAGACTTGAGATCAGGATACCATCAGGTAAGAACCAAAGAAGAAAACATCCATAAGACAACCTTCAGAACTAGGTATGGGCATTATGAATTCGTAGTGGTGCCATTTGGACTGACCAATGTACCGACTGTCTTTATGTGCTTAATTAATTCCATATTTAGAGATTACTTGGATAAGTTTGTCATAGTATTCCTGGACGACATACTTGTCTATTCTAAGTCAGACGAAGAGCATGAACATCACCTAAGATTGGTATTGCAAGTGCTGAGGGAACATCAATTGTATGCTAAGTTGAGTAAGTGTTATTTTTATCAAGAGCACATCCATTACTTGGGGCACATTATTTCAGAACATGGTATAACAGTGGACCCAAAGAAGATTGAAGCCATTAGAGGATGGCCAACACCCAGGAATGTTTCAGAAGTCAGATATTTTATGGTATTAGTTGGTTACTACAGAAGGTTTATAGTGAGGTTCTCTAATATTTCTCATCCCATCACTTCTTTGCAAAATAGGGGAATGAAATTTGAATGGACATCTGAATGTGAAGAGAACTTTAACATGTTGAAGGAGTTACTCATTAGTGCACTTGTGTTAAATATTGTTGACCCAAATGAAATTTTTGTGGTATGCACAGATGCATGCAAGGAAGGCCTTGGTGGAGCCCTCACTCAAAATGGACATATCATTGGTTATGAATCCAGAAAGCTTAAGAAACATGAGAGGAACTATGCCACACATGACTTGGAGCTAGCTTCCATTGTTCACACATTGAATATGTGGAGGCATTACCTCATGGGGAATAGATTTGAATCAAGAATAGACCACGGTGGTATGAAGTATCTTTTTGAACAACCAACTTTAAATGCAAGGAAAAAAAGATGGATGGAATTTTTAAGTGAATATGACTTTGATATCAATCATATCAAAGGAATATAAAGTAAATTTGTCAATGCACTTAGTAGAAGAGTACATCTCATGCATGCTACAACTGTCAATATGCATCAGTCAGACTTGAAGAGCATAATTTTAGATGTTGTTGTTATAGATCAACATTACCTACAGGTAAAGGAAATATTGTGACAAGAGGATATACAACGGAAAATTAAAGAGTATGAGATAAATGAAGATGGATTACTTATGCATAAAAATAGAATTTATGTTCCTAGTTCCGGAGAACTTAGGAATTTGGTATTAAAGGAAATGCATAATGTTCCATACGTTGGACATCCTAGTTACCAGAAAAAAATTACAGCAGTAAGAAGCCAATTCTTTTGGTTGGGGATGAAGAAGGATGTTGATGATTACATTTCCACGTGTATGGAGTACCAGAGAGTGAATGTTGAGCATAGAAACCCAATGGTTTTGCTACAGCCATTACCAATTCCAGAGAAGAAATGGGAAGTGATAACCATTGACTTTATAACTAAATTTCCCAAGCCAACAAGGAAACACAATTCAATCATGGTAGTGGTTTATAAATTGACAAAGGATACTCATTTTTCTCTTGTGAAAACAACTCATACAATAACGAATATTGCAGAAAATTACATGAAGGAAATTTCTAGGTTGCATGGGATGCCTAGGATAATTGTCTCAGACAGAGATGCGAAGTTTACTTAGAATTTATGGAAGGGATTGTTTAAAGGATTTGGTACAAATATGAAATTTATCACAACATACCATCCACAGTCATATGGGAAGACATAGAGATTCAACCGAGTAATTGAATATATGTTGAGAATGTATGTGATGGATAAGCCATCTAAGTGGGAAGATTACTTGCACTTGGTTGAGTTTGCATATAATAATGGGTATCAAGATTCATTGAAGATGAGCCCATTTGAATCCTTTTATGGTAGACAATGCAGTACTCCAGTAAGTTGGGACAACCCAACAGATAGAGTGGTACTTGGGCCAGATTTGCTTAAGGATATGTAAGATCATATGGTTAAGATTAAGCAGAATTTAAAGGAAGCTTAGGATAGACAGAAAGTTTATGCAGATAAGAATAGGACAAAAACAGAATTTAAAGTGGGGGAGCATGTTCTTTTGAAAGTAAATCCCAAGAAGAGCTCTTTGAATTTGGGTAGATGTACAAAGTTGGCAGCTAGATTATGTGGTCCATTTGAGATATTGGACAGAATAGGGCCAGTTGCGTACATGCTTGCATTTCCTGTTTCCATGAATGTGCATAACGTATTTCATGTCTCTTTTCTAAAGAAATATGTACATGATCCTAACCATGTTATTTATTGGAATTTGATTAAGGTAGAGACAAAGGGAGACTTTCAGGTTCAGCCAACGCGAATATTGGACAGAAAGGCCAAAATGCTCTAGAATCGAGTTATAGAGATGGTAAAAGTTCAGTGGACCTGCTACGGTCTTGAAGATGTTACATGGGAGCATGAAGATGCCATGCGGGCAGAGTACCTGTAGCTTTTTGAATAACTTTTGAGATTTTGATCTATGTTTTGTATATGCACTGAGGACAATTCCAAAATAAGGGGGAGGGGATGTAACACCCTGGGTTTTGAGCCCCCATATTAAATAATGTATTGTTACACTACTAAGAGGCTAGAGTGCCCAAACATTTATTAAAAGGCCAGTGTGCCCAAGAAGTGTAAAGTTTTGATCATTATTAATAATAAATACATCGTTGGTTACTAGAAGGACAAGGACTAGAGTTATAGAGGGGTATGATTCCATAAGAGAGGAGGCTTGAGGGGCTAACTGTTTATAGCATTTTATTTTATATTTTATTCTCCATTTTGATAATGGAGAATAGAAGTTACATAATCTTCTTGGGGGAAAGCCAAGGGGTTCTTGATCTCCATGAATTACTTAAACCCATCCCTCGTTTGATCGAGGGGTTCATTCTCTCTCATTCACATTTCTCATCCTCATTCTTTTGATGATCGCTTCACTCTTCCATTACACATTAATTCACCCGATTTTTCATTGTTTCGCACCTCTCATGGAGACTTCACTCCATTCATTTATGTCACCCACTCATCTTTCCTCGTTCATGTATTGCCTTGGGAAAGGAATATGAACTATTGAAGAGAATCCATGTCATTGTTGGATGTAGAGATCGATGGTGTAGTCCAACCATTATTTGAGGCCTACATGTCTGATATTCTTGGCCTATGTCCAAATTTTCTCACAACTGTGAGTCTTGAGAGTCTCAGCATGGAGATTCTGGACCAGTTGCACTGAATCCCCGAAAGGAGAGGGACTGCATTGCAGATAAGGGTGGGGGTCCATTCTCTTGGGTTTTTCATGATGGGTAGAAGAGAGTTGGGTACTTGGATTGATGTGGATATTGGGAAGCCTATGAGATCTTAAGTGTTGACTGGTTTGGGATCCAAGTAACACTCTGGAACCATCCTTGTGGATTCATAGCCCTAGATCGGGGGTGACATTGTTGTTGAGACTTGGAACAACAATGTCTATGGTTGGGTGGAATGTCCTTGGTCTGGATCCATTCGATGGTTCTCTTCTATAAAAGATAAGTTCTCTATGTTATGGTATTATTTATGTGTGTATGAATTGTTTTAGTTGTGTATTTTATTTATCGTTGAATTTGATATGTTCATAGTATGCATGCTTGTTGGTTATTGTTGTTCATGTCATTTAGTTCCTTTATTTTATGCATATTTATTAATATGCAAGCTATCTGAAAGAGAAAGTAGTCTGAGAGTAGGCTTGAAGTAGCATATCCCGACCTGTGGGTAGTTGGGTATGTTACAGGTTACACTTATATCTTCCCATGGTAAAATTTGTTT
>JASDQU010320653.1:0-13244 GCA_032191745.1 Picea mariana
ATCAGTGTAATGTCTTTGAGCTATTAGAGGATATGCTAGGGGTTTTATGCATGTATTTGATAAATTTAATGATGAAATATGATTGACATTGCTATGATCCCAAGGACTGATGAGCCCATGGAGGGCGAAGTTTTTGATGTGCAGGACCATACCCGACGGATAGGTACCAGTGGACTGGTACACATGGGAATATGATTAGCTCGGACCTCCATGGGGCTGAAGAGCCCGTCAGATGGTTGCTGGGATGGCAGAGACAGAACAACGTTGTGATGAGCCTTTGCACAGGAAGAAAGAAGGACGTTCCACCCAGGACATTTTGGCAGAGCCCGACCTAGGGGGGATCACCCACTTCAGATGGAACATTTACCCTTTGATGGACAGGACGTCACCCAGTAGAGCAGGACGTTATCTTGAGCGTGTGGCAGTGTGATGGAGCTATTTGGCACGTGTGGCAGCTTGGAGGAGCCCTAGAAGGGCCAACGTCTGGCCTTTGGATGCTGTATATGCCCAAAAAGGGCCAACGTCTCCCTCAGAAGGGCTTGACGTCCCACCTTTTGCTCATATTATGTCATTTTTTAAGCAGTTAATGCAAAAACAGTGTGAATCTTGTAGACAGCCTTGTCGGCTGTTTTAATGACCTATTTTTGAATTGAAAGGTCATGGATTGGTATATATTGAGGACGTTTTTTCCCTCATTTGAACATGACAGAACTCAATCTCTTGTGAGAGACTATCTTTTAGCCTTTTGCTTGGTGTTTTTGGTGTTCTAAGTGAGGCGCAACTCTTCTTGGAGGATTTCTCTTGGCATTTATGGTGTTTCTCTCATGGAAGGTTTACAAGTAGGGTTTGATTATGCATTCTTCATGATATGTAAGTGAATTTTTCATGCAAAACTTTTTAAGTGAATGGTTGTAGGCTTAATTTCTTACATTTTGCTATTATATTGCTGAATCTTGAAACCCTAGGTAGCAAGCACACTAGTAGGTCATTGCTATATGTCCCCATGTTTGAGAAATAGTTTTAGCCATTGATAAAGGAAGATATAGCCTAGTCGTTGCTACACTTTTCTCCTTTTTTCTGAGTTAGCATTAAAGTTATAGGTTGAAGAGAGGAGACGTCCTAGGCCTAGTTGAATCTACACCTAGGGTTTTAACCTTCCAGGGTTTGAAAAGCCTTGCTCCTGCAACACTTCTCTCCCTTAGATCTATACTTTGAAGCTAGCCGTTTTGCCAAGTGTGTTTAGAGAAAGAGGAAGGAGCATGAGGCCTTGCTTAAGCAACACCGGAATGAACCTCCTTCCCTTAGGGTTTTGATTCTAGGGCCCTGCCATTGCAGCACCATAGAACCCTACCCTCCAGTCTCTGAATTCTAAATCCTCCCAAGATTTCTGTGGCCCTTGCTTTTGACTCCATTTCACCCTAAGGCATTGGTTAGACTTACAACGCTGAGCTTGTAGTGTGCAAAACCATCCTTTAAAACTTTATTCTTGAAACCCTAACTAACCCTAACACTACTAACCTAGGCTGACGTCATACTTGACACAACAACCTTTCTAACTAGCAAATAAGCAATTAATGATGACGTCAAGCATTTATTGAGCCATTGTTGATTGAAAATATTGTTGGCTTGGTCATTATTATAGACATTTATGAATTGATGATCTTGCATGGGCTATTTAGCAAAACGTTGACCTCATTTTGTCTATTACATTGCTTGCTAAATGAAATCAGATAGTCAAGAAGTACTAACCCTTTGAATTATAACCTGCAAATATACATATAGTGCTGTTATTGTCTTGTTTCGGGCAGGTGTTCTCAATAGGGACTTCACTTCTTTATTGGCTGATTAGCCTGATTATCTGATATTGGTGGTAACCTGCGAGGAGGGATAACCTTAACTCTTGACCGTTTATTCTTTGCCTCTTCAAATTCCAGGTTACCGGGGACGTCTCCCCTGGGCTAACCTCCCTAAACAGAAAGAACCTCTCCATCGGGGTGACATTGGGTGGGGAAGGTTCCTGTTACGCTAGTTTGTCCACTATCCTGTAGCCTGTGACCTAAAATACAAACTACGCGATAACAATGCCGAAAACATGTTTTGACTTGTTTCAAGTTAACTCACCCTCTCCATTAGTTGACTAAGCCTTGTTGGCACTTGAGGAGGAGTTGTGGGTGAGTTACTTCATTGTTGTCTTGAGTTTGTTGGAGTTTCCAAAGTGAAGTGTGCCCCCGTCTTGAGAGGTGGCACAGTCTTGACGAGAGGTGCCGATCTCCCTCTCTCTCTCACTCTCACATGTGCCGAGTGGTTTGAGTTTTGTGGAGTGGTGGCAGCGATATTTCTCTACTTTTCTGACTTTCTCCTCCAAGTGATGCGCCCTCCTTCCTTGAGAACTGCGCCCCTCTTGCTGTATAAATAAGCTTTCTCTCCCTTTGTCAAGTTAGATTTGGAAGGCTTGAGGAATACTTCTATATTGTTGTAATTTTTTATATTGGAATAAAGAAAGTCTTTGGAGGTCATATGGTGAATGGTGTCAATAGTGTGAATGCTTGATGTTCATGGTCTTATATTGTGAGGTAAGTGTATCTTGATTATTTGCAACTTAATTTGTAAGTTGGCCTTAGTAAGGGTGCTATCACCCAATAGAAAAGATCTTCTTAACTAGTTTGCTTATTAAGATCTTTTGTTTCTTTATACATGCAGTTAAAGATTTGCATGTTAATTTAGCTTAATTACATGCTATCTAGATTTCATGTGTAGGGAACACTAATATTTAACAAATTGTGTGCAAGTTTATTAAGATTGCAGGTCTTCATACTTGAAGAGGTGCTTGATTTGAGTGCAATCTACCACAAGCTTCAAGCCCTTTTGAGAACAAAGTCCCTCATCCATTCATCGGAAGACTCCATAGCCGAAAGGAATTTTCATGTTGCAAGCTCCTCTTTTCTTTCTCTATCTCATCAAAGCTAAACTCTTTTGGTTACTATTTCATGAATGCAATAGCTAGATTTATATTGTCACCTAAATCTTAAATATTTTTAGCTTGCATGCAAGGTTAAGCTAGATCTAGATATTGTTTATCACTTCAAAATCCTTAAAGGATCTAGTCTAAGAAAGATTGTGTTTTTATCTCTTCCTAAAGGATAGATCTTTCAAAATTTTGTCATATAATCTTCTTCTTTCTAGCTAATCTAAGTGTTTATTGTTTGCTGTCCAAACAACAAACAATATCCATTTAGAATAGTTAGTTTTGGTCTAATCTTAGTTAGTTTGCTTTCTTTTCATGTAATCTTTTACTTAGAAAATTTGTACATAAATCTAACATATTTTGCAGGTCCTTTCAAAGTGTTTTTTGGGCACCTTTTGGCATCCATTACTTGCTGTTTTTTCAGGTTTCGTGAGCAGCCAAAGAAAAGCTCTACCGAAATTTGGTGGATCCAAAGCATCCGGGACCCCCCTAACTTCATCATCTGAAACCCAAGCTCTTTCATCTATTACTTTGTAAGTCTGCTTGCTCTTGAAGTTATAAGGGACCAAGAGACCTTCTTCTAAATCATTGTAACCTCAAAGAAATAAGTGGGCTACCCATCACCCATCTCAAACCCCCCTACCTCGGGGGAATCGTGTATTCTGTCCCATTTTCATAATGCTTCCCAGATGCTTTAAAGTTTTGCTAACTTAAAAGAATAAAACAGAGCATAAAATAAACACACACACACGCCAAACCTTTCATTTTCTAGATTAGTTTAGCTTAGATTTCCTTTTTTGCAATTTCAATTTGGCAATAAGCCATCCCCTCAGCAGCCCTAGTATGTTCTTGACCCTCGTGAGCTTGCTCGATCTTGGGTTCCATACAGAACAGGCACTGGTCAGTGTGGATTTAGTTTAATAGGACAATCCGATAGTTGTTATTATTCTCTTGGGATCCTACATTGAACTTGTGTGTGAAGTCAGGGGGATACTCGCTAATGAGATTTGTTCTCTCCTCGTTGGACCTCCAACATTGTTCTTTGTACCCAATTGAGGGATAACTTCTAAAGGGCCAAAAACTTAGCTTAGATTTCCTTTTTGCAACTACATGCACATGTGTTTGCGCAAATAAACCCACTAATTCAAGCATAAACCTTAATAATAAAATTTGTCAAGAGCATACACAACACTTCTTTCATGTTTGCAACAACTATCGTACTATTTGCATTGGTCCACTTTATTTCTATTTTGCTTATCAACTTTTACTTTCAAGCACTTTCAATTTCTTATTATCAGTTGTTATTATTCATATTGAAGTGTTTGATTTGCTTAATACATATAGCATAAGCAATATTCATTGTTGTCATTGTATGCTGCTAGAGTAGATTTACTTGTCATTGTTGTCATTCATAAACTCCTAGATTTATTTTGTCCTATAGATTGCTTAGCCTTAGATTCGTTTTTAGGGACTACTCCCTTGGCTTCTCTAGGAGTTATCCTAGACAGTGGAGTCAAGAATCTGGTGACAGCACCTCGACTCGAGACTTGCCCCCAAGGCAACACCTAGTGAATTGAAGATTTCTTCCACGTGGCCCGAGGTGTGGATTAGGCGACATGTATTATAATTTATCTTTGTTACATGTTACATCATTCAGTGAGGTTATGGCATATCTTCATATTTTTCATGAGGATGTTAAATGATGACTTTATTATATACCCTTGAGGATGAGGCATTAGAAGGGTATGAAAATCTTGGAAGGAGAGAAATTTCTTCCCTTGCTGATTTTATAAAAGTATTTCTCAAGCATTAGGATCCTCATTATGATGAAGGAAAGTATGAGAAGGTTTTTGAGGATGTTAGGACAACCACAAGTGAAGAAGACATTGTTATTGAAGCATTCCCCTCATCTTTTATGGAAAATCATGTAGATGAAGGAGCTTCTCATGTTTCCATTGAAGATCTACATGAGGAGGACATTGTTGGTGATGTAGCATCCACTTCATCCTCTCAAGTTGAGGGTTTGGTCGATAAACCCTTGAGGAATGTAATTTAGAAGATAAACCCTTGGAAGAAGAATGTTGTTTAGACTTGTTTAAGGGTATCCATGTGGATCAGATTTTTCTATTAGTGGTCATTGGGTTTCCTTCACTCTTGAGAAGTTTGTGGTTCCCATGGTTCTTCTTGTTAGAATATAGAAGATGGTGTGCTCGTTTTACCATTGACCATAGGCCAAAGCCTCCCTCCGAGCACCTTAACCTTGACTGAGAATTCCTCCAAAAGCAAACCCTAGGCTAGATAGCCAAACAAAGGGTAGCGCACCTTTCCCCAAGGATAGCACATCCCAAAAAGCTGATCAGATAATCCAAACCCTAGCCAAGAGATATTCAAGCAATACTGAAACTAGCTGTTGCTGCAGCTGCACCTGCAACCCTCCTCCAAACCTGCGCACAAGACTGCAACTGCAGTGCGCACCAACTGGGAAAACTGCAATTTTGAGATGCTACAAATGAGAACTGGCACCCTGTATTTATAGTAATCTTGCCAGTTTTGTTGGGGCCGACTTCTCCTTCTGGATATGTGTCTGTTTAGTATATTATTATTATTTCTGGCCGACTTCTTCTCTTGGAGGCTAATAGCCCAATATAAATTATCTTCTTGAGCCGACAAGGCTTCTAGGGTTATTTGCCAACTCATTAGGGTTTCTCTTGCTCCCCAGAGTCTTCTATTCTCGTCAGGTTCACACGTGGAGGTAAATACCTCCCGCAGCTACCATAATATTAACACTTGTAACTCCTCTAGTTGTAAGTTCAAGCCTTAATGCTTCCCTATCATCTCTCTTCTTAACGATATCAAGAATTTATTGATTTGCAAGATGGATGATTTTTGGGTAGATGAACGACAAATATCCACTTTGTATCTTGAGATTTTAGCAAGGTGGTATTTCAAGCCGCTAATTCCAATGAATATTTTCTTTGCACATAGATTGCACTTCACCCTCTATCGATTTTGAGGGTTGTTACCCCCATGCCTAGGGTTAACTAGTGGATATCATGTCTCATAGCCCACAATGAAGACAATGATCCCGACGATGATGATGACCAGCATGTCCACTCATGGTAGCCCAACAACGCCCCTATAGATGCCTCTCTCACTCTTGATAAAAAAAACTCATCACATCTAATCAACACAATCTTTGGGAGATGGTAGGCCGGTGTCATCATGAGATACATTAGCCCTTGTTTCATATGAAGTGTCAAATTTAATATATTAGGCATGTTAATGAAGATCATTGGTGGAAGTCAGATAATGAATCATCAGCTCAAGAAGTTATGCTTGTTTCTCGGAGCCTATCATAGTGTACTAAGCTTCGGGGATGGGTCATGGGTCATTCTCTCATGAGAAGAAGGGATAAAGGCCCAGAGGTTGATTGCAGCTGCTAGTAAAAATGATAAAGAAAGAATATTATGAAAGAAAGAAAGGAAATGGAAAGTACAAGGACATTTAAAATCCAGTCCATACTTGAGGTCTACCCGCTCCTTGTTCGCCCCAATTCCATGAAGCATTGAATGCTAATGCTTGAAACATTATAAAGGGGACTAGCAAATTAAAGAAAGGGATTAAAGATAAAAGGTAGATTAAGATGTGGAAAAACATAGTGCTTAGAGAAGGGCACCTCAAGAGTAAGCGTACCCTCTACAAAGACGCTCATAGAAATGGATTTAATGACCATGGAGTAAGCCCTATCCATCTCACATCACACTAACTCTTTGAAGGTTTCTTTTCTTTCCTCCTTACTCTCGAGACATATTCCTCTACTTGGGTCTTTTCTTTCCTACTTTGGTTGGCACAACTAATAAGGTCTTTTGATGGCCATTCGATACCTAAACTTGCCAACTTGCACAAAGTCTTGAGATAATGTGAAGTTTGATGGGGATACTTGATGTGAATTGTTAATGTGGCTTATGTATTAAGTAACAACTTACTTTATATGATCTAAGGACTTTTATACCTTGTGAACATTGGTTTTACTTGATTCCATACTTTGATTTGATTTTGATGCATGGTTCTTTGAAGGATGTCCCCTGCTTTCACCTCGGGCGTTGTGCATCTGTTTACAGGATATGGCACATGTGATGCAGAGCGTTGAGTCATTGGATGGCTTAACATACTTAGATATAGGATCTCACACCATCTAGACCTTGGACGATGGGACAGATGGGCTTAATTTTGATATTATGGTCATGATGGCACACTTATGGGCAGGAAGCCCATACTTTGGACAATGCACCCACACCTTACCCAACCACTTGATGGAGGATTTTGCACTGGGTTTGGCTTGGACAACATGCAAAGATGAGATGCATCCTTTTTCCACCTTGGACGCTGCCTTCTACACCTTGGACATTGGGCTTTTGATGATGACATCATGATCTAGGGTTTGATGGAGATGATGGGGTTTGCATGCCACATGGACACCACATGATGATGGACACCACATGATGAATTGATGTGACATGACATTCGTCCCCCTTGCTTGTAACTTGGATGATGTCACCACACGTGTGGCCTTATGTAATGATCCCAAGCCATTATGCAAGGATCATCACGGTTTTGGTGTCTTTTTAAAACTTTTTCTGTGTGAGGTATTTTGTCAAACAATTTGTTGTCCTACTTGTTTACTGTGTTCACTTGCTGAATGGCCTCTTGATTTCAGCCTTAGGGTTTAATGATGTGTTTATATGTGTGTATGCAACAAATAACAAGAATAAACAACCACGGAACATACCTCAACCATATGCAATATGATAGACAAGCCAAAACATCTCAAATCTTCTTTATTCATAAGATAAAAGAACTTGCTACAATGAAGATGCCGATCTAAAATGCTCAACAGATGGCTAAGAAGATAGACAATAGAGCTGCTGCAAAATGCTCCCGACAATACAAAATAAGCCTCCAAAGGCTGGATAAGAGATGAAGACCAATGCCAAGTGCCAAACCCCTCAAGTTGGAAGATGCCACGCCCTGCTGCAGAGTTGAAGCTCCTCAATATTTCAGCCCTGCTGTCAAATATGTCCAATCACCCCAAGAAAGATGCCAACTGATAGATTGACCAACTGTAAGGACAACCCAAGTGTCCAAATCTCCAAATCCACTCTCAAACCCTGTAGATCTGAAACTCCTCCACTGAATGGTGCGCCCCACTGGATGACTGAAGCCCTAGATAATTCGGCCCTGCTGAAGGAGGCCTCCAAATGCTCAGAAACTCTCCAGAAATATAGATCGGGACACTGCAAGTCACTAGGTGAAGTCTCAGGGTTAGATTTGAAGTATATCTCCTTCAAACTGACTAGATCTGAATCTCAGAAACGCCCTCCTTCTCTTCAATTCGTCCCAATGCTCTAGCAAATCATCTGTACCATAAAACTCTCTTAGAAAGCACTAGGAATGATGGTGAAGACCCTGCAAGAAGAACCCAGGTGATAGAATCTCCAAAAACCTTGCCAATCTCCTACAATGAATCTCTCTCCAAGGATGGTGCGCCCCTCCCGATTCCAATTAGCTATTACACTGAAAGCTTCCTCCAAGTAATGTGCCCAAAATGACCTCTTCAGTGATTTCAATTAATGTATAGCTCAAAATAGTCAAAATCATGGAAATCGTCGGAATGCAATGAAACCAAAGCCAACCTGTGCAGAATGGCTCATAATGATGGAATATGATGATCAATTCAAGTTGGACCCCACAATGCCTCTCAAATACCCCTGTACTCGCTATAACATCCATCTGGCTACTTTGGTCATCATAAATCTCTGCACTGTGATGATGTCCCAAAGTGTGGACGTTACAGTCTTGCCTGCTAGAAAATTGCTTGTCCTCAAGCAATAACCAAATCCACTTGAATAAAATACTAGGATCCCATGTCCACCTGTGGGATACACAATAGAACCCATCCAGAGATGAACACTCATGCACTCTACCCCCTGTATCCCATATCAGGAATTGAACTGCAATACTCTACGAAGCATAGTCCTGGAAGATATCAACCCTGTGAACCTCCTGCACCTGACCCATGGCCTCATCTTGGAATGAGTCCATCCTCCAAATCTCTACCAAGATCCACACGGCCCCCATCAACTGCTCATGTTGATGCCAGAATGAGGTACTGTAAGACCTCCGTGAGACACCCTCAAGTGTTGTTCTCCCCTCAACACTGAAGCTAAATGGAAAGTTAGAACAACTTTCCCCTTCAAAGGTCCACTCGCCCCTGTCAGTTAGTGAAATGCTCAACCCTGCAATCCCTGGGTCCCATGCTAACCTCTGTCAAAGATCACCATGCTGGCCCTGCACCACTCTGATCACAACTGTCTGTCCCCTGCATACATACTGGATCCTCCTCGCTTGTATCCTCAAGATGAAATACCTGTGACCACTGAACCTGCTGTCCCAAGACTATATCGGCATAGACACCTCTGTAGAAGTACCTGTCCAAACGTCTCCATGCCCTATCATGATGATCAAGAGGAAGAAAAGGTCTCGCCCCATAGGACAAATACCTGCAGGCCCACTCGAAACCAACCCCTGGTGGAGTGTGTGCCTCTCGGGCACAACTTGGGTCATCATGTAGTGAAACATTCGGCTCACCCAATGAACTCCCAGATCCCATGGCAAACTTGGAAATTTATCACTTCCAATCTCGTCTAACTGCTCCTGTGTGAGACTGATCACTGTTAGAAGCCCTCTGTGCTCATCTGCTATCCTCCTCATGCTGTTGTCAATGATAAATGTGTTGGAAAAGGATAACAGACATATCTGCAGCTGACTATGGGACAGGAAGGTGTCACATGCTTTGGTCAATCCCAAGGATTCGACCAGAAGCTCGTCCATCGGTATCCATGATAACTGCTCGCCTGTAATGATGACTAAACCCCAATCATCAGGTACAATCAGAAGCAACTCCTCCAACTGCTGGTAAACCACTCTCCATCTCCCATCACCCAGGCAACTACTGAAGTGGTGAAGGTGAGATCTCATAACCATATGTTGTTGCAAAGGAGTGGCACCTGCATGCTCCCCGAAGTGTTTCTCCTCCCTACCAGGCAGTACACCCCTCTGAATCCCACCATACATCTCAGCATGTCTCTGTGAGCTATCACTCATCACTGTATGCTCTGGCATACTCCTGTCATCTCCCGCAAACTCATGCCGCATCACAGATCCTGGGCGTACGGCTGGATTAATCTCTATATGGAGATCAACCACTCCCAAGACACAAATGGAAGTGTCCCCCATCAACTGGTGCTCCTCTGCTAGACCACCAACATCCTCTGTCAACGTGACTGACTGATACATCTGAGTGTCCACTAAGACAAATGAAGTGGATCTTTGATGGATCTCCTCAAGAGACTTATCTGTCCTAGACTCTGATTCTTGAAGGGCGGTCTGTGTGCCTCTCAAGAATCCTCGAGTGCTCTCCAACTCCTGAGTGAGTCGGTCCATCTCCAACTCCTGCTCCCTCAGAGCCTCATGATACATCTCACCAACCCTCAGTAGATAATCCTTGTTTGTTAACAACTGCTGGTAGTCAATCCTCATCATAGATACTCTCTCCCGGAGAGTGTGAAAATCATCCATGGAAAATCCTCCATCTGAGCTACCCTGTGCCACTGATGCTCTCCAACAATAATCTACCGTCACTGCATGCATGTCATCAATACGTCTAGTGGCTGCCCTGTTCATAGCCTCACTAACTCTCAACTATGCTGCTAAGTGGTGTGACTCCTGATCATGGTCATACTGAGGTGCCATCTCAGGCCCCTCACTGCTAGTGTCAGTCCTGCTAGTGCCAACTCTAGAATCCCCAAAAACACCCTTTGCATAAGATGACGTGCTGAACTATCCACTGTCTATTGTGCTGCTGGGTACTCCTGTATGCCACTGCATCCCATCACTAGATGCCATCTCCCCCTGACTCACACTGTATCCTGTATGAGTAGTTGTATCCTCCTGTGCACTCAACTTGCTACTATCATCTGTGCCTGGATCCCATATAGTTGTGTCTAGACACATGCTGTGGTCATCCTGAATACTAAAGAGTGCATCCTCATCAATGCAATTTGATCCTGGAAGTAAGTGCTCCATCCACCTGTCAGCCTCTGCAATCTGCTCAACCAATGGAATCTCCAATAACTGTAGCCTGTGATTCAATCTCCTCAGATTGATTTGTATGTGTAAGGTCCCCTGTCTGTACTCCCTGTACCTCCTCCTGGGTCTGTGGGTCTACCTGTCCATGGTGTGCATCCCTCACACTAGGCTCATCCATCATACCTGACGTGCCACTGATCTCCTCATGTGACGTGGCTATCATGGGTGTCTGAACAGGTGACGGATGTGTCATGACCCCCATAAGAAGCTCATCATCTCTAGGTGCTAACATGTGTGACTCCTCACTAGTGTCACCACTCTGCTGAGACGTAACGACATCAATGGTATGTGATATGCCTGTTGATACATTGGTGGCATCGTCCTGTCCATCCAGCTGCCTATTCACTACATGTGGGTCATCATCCTCCTCAGGCGTGCAAGCATCACTAGTCTCTGTGCAAGAGTCATCATCACTATCCTCTGAGGTAGAGTCACTATCACTGGCCTCTGTGCAAGAGTCACTGTCATCATCCGACTGCTCCAAATCCTCATCATCACTATCATAGTGTACCTCAATGATATGCTTCTTACCCTTACCCCTACACCTATGATCTGGTTCCCAAGGCACCTTGCAACTGTAGCAATGTTGCCTGCTCCTAATGGGTGTGGGGTTTCTCTGTGCTTCCCTCCATCTAGCTGCTCTGGCTCTGCCTCCCTCTGCTATGCTGGTCCAATATGTTACCTCATCTTCACTCCAACTGGGGTTTTTCATGGATATAAACTTTTGGAGCATTATTAGAGGCCCAAGTCTCTCACAAAGTGCATGATATTCTCTTTCACAACTCACAGCTATTCCAACAAAATCTGTAGACCCCATCTTTCCTTATGGAAGATCCCTCAGGCTCGCAGGAGTCTAAGCTCTGATACCACTGTAATGATCCTAAGCCATTATGCAAGGATCATCACGGTTTTGGTGTCTTTTTAAAACTTTTTCTGAGTGAGGTATTTCGTCAAACAGTTTGTTGTCCTACTTGTTTACTGTGTTCACTTGTTGAATGGCCTCTTGATTTCGGCCTTAGGGTTTACTGATGTGTTTATATGTGTGTATGTAGCAAATAACAAGAATAGACAACCACAGAACATACCTCAACCATATGCAATATGATAGACAAGCCAAAACATCTCAAATCTTCTTTTATTCATAAGATAGAAGAACCTGCTACAATGAAGATGCCGATCTGGAATGCTCAACAAATGGCCAAGAAGATAGACAATAGAGCTGCTATAAAATGCTCCCGACAATACAAAATAAGCCTCCAAAGGCTGGATAAGAGATGAAGACCAATGCCAAGTGCCAAACCCCTCAAGATGGAAGATGCCACGCCCTGCTACAGTGCTGAAGCTCCTCAATATTTCGACCCTACTGTCAAATATGTCCAATCACCCCAAGAAAGATGCCAATTGATAGATTAGCCAACTGTAAGGACAACCCAGGTGTCCAAATCTCCAAATCCACTCTCAAATCCTGTAGATCTAAAACTCCTCCACTGAATGGTGCACCCCACTGGATGACTGAAGCCCTAGATAATTCGGCCCTGCTAAAGGAGGCCTCCAAGTGTTCTAAAACTCTCCAGAAATATAGATTGGGACACTGCAAGTCACTAGGTGAAGTCTCAGGGTCAGATCTGAAATGTAACTCCTCCAAATTAACTAGATCNTCCTTCTCTTCAATTCGTCCCAATGCTCTAGCAAATCATTTGTACCATAAAACTCTCTTAGAAAGCACTAGGAATGATGGTGAAGACCTTGCAAGAAGAACCCAGGTGATAGAATCTCCAAAAGCCCTACCAATCTCCTACAACGAATCTCTCTCTAAGGATGGTGCGCCCCTCTTGTTGGAAACCCTCAACTGGTGTGCCCTCTCTCTATCTGCACATGAAACTGATGTAGAATCCCCCTACAACTGAGTAGATCTGGAACTAGAATGGTGTGGGAGAGTATTGCATCTCCGAGACCAAGCTTGGGACAAGCTAGGTGGAATCTTTCACCACCGAATCGTCCTCTAGGGTTTGTTAAGTCAAAACCCTCAAAACCCCCAAGAGATGGGCTCACTAGCTAAAGCCAGATATCA
>JASDQU010320656.1:0-13129 GCA_032191745.1 Picea mariana
ACATAAACAAGAGACAAAATAACACAAGAGATTTATCTTGGGAAAACCCCAAATGGGGGAAAAACCCAACAACCTTTCTTAGACATATTCCATTCACAAAGCAAGTCCAATCATGAACCAACAGATAAACCCTAACACAAAGGCTAGCTCAAGAGAAATACAACCTCAGTTGCAGCAACAACGCAATACCAAGATAGCGCACCTTTTCCAAGGGTAACGCACAAGAGAGAAAGACCAGAAAGACTGAACAAGAAGAATCTTTGTCACTGCAACTGCTGGATCACCCTTCCTCAACCTTGCACCTTACTTCTATGTAGATGAGAGAGTGTGAGTGAGTGTGTGTCCAAATGAGCTAAGGCACCTCCTATTTATAGCCTTCATGCCCTCTTCACTGGGTCGACTTCTCTTCTGGGAAGGTGTCACTTCTTTATTCTTTATTCTTCTAGGATGACTTCTCTTCTAGGGTATTTCCACATCTGTTCAATGGTTCTCTTGCTTCCAGAATCTTCTTCTCGTCTAAGAAAGGTCATCTAGGAGGGAAAGTACCTCCCGCAACTACCAAAACATCAACACTCCCTCTTAGCTAGGGAGGTATCTTTCGCGATGTTTTCATCTAATAGTCCACTAACTACTCTGCAATCAGCTGGTAGCACACAACTACCACAATCCCATTGGTAGCTTGAATCATCTGTTACAGTCTTTGCAATCAAGTAGCACTCAACTACTCCCAATGTGAACTGGTAGTCTCCATGGCAATCGACTAATAGCGCACAACTACTACAATGCCATCCAGTAGAACACGACTGTGCCGATCCATAGTAGTACACAACTACTATCCAGTGGTACACAACCACTCCAAGTAGCACACAACTACTGCCATGCTCTCCAATAATCAACTAGCAAGACAAAGCTGCCACGACTACATAGCAATCAACTAGTAGCACTAAACTACTACTATGCTATCCAGTAGTCTCTCATGACTATGCATCAATCAACTAGTAGCACTAAGCTATTACCATGCCATCAACCATAATCATGATCTGCAATCCACTAGTAGTCGTAAGACCACTACCATGCCGTCCAATAGTCTCCATAACTATGCATTAACAATCAACTAGTACCACTAAGCTACTACCATGCCATCATCCATAGTTATGATCTCTGTGACTATGCAACAATCAACTTGTAGAACACAACTACTACCATGCCATCAACCATAGTCACAAACTCTATGGCTATGCAACAATCAACCAATAGCACACTGCTACTACCATGCCATCAACCATAGTCATATCCTGCAATCAACTGGTAGCTACACAAGCTACCACCATGAAGTCCAATAGTCTCTATGATTATGCAACAATCAACTAGTAGCACACAACTACTACCATGCCATCAACCATAATCATAGTCTGCAATCCCCATGACTATGCATCAATCAACTAGTAGCACACATCTACTACAATGCCATCAACCATAGTCACGGCCTCTGCTGACCACCTATTTCAACTAGGGGTCAACGTCATGTATCATGAAGTGATGTACCTTATGGTACAACATATTTCGAAGAATTATGGCTCAGTAGGGCAAGTTTTGCCCCCAACACGTCTTTCTATGTAATCAAAATGTCCGCTTCCCTGCGTGGGATAATAATGTAATAGGTCAACATGAGTCATTTTTTAGTTAGTTACCTAGGACTTTATCACTAGGGAAGTCCTTTCATTGAGTGTTTTTTTTTTCCAGGTAATTAATTTGGCCCAGCGGGCCATTTTAATTATCCATGAGTTTTTCACTCACAATAATCCTCCAAAGTGGTGAAAGGCACTCTAATGATCGAGCCCAGTGGGTGACTAAGGTTTAGAAGTGTTGTATATGACCATGCTAGACATCTCCTAGAGTCTTGCAGAATTTCGTTAAGTTTTGATAGGATTTTTTTATAATTAAAATTTCCAGAAATTGAGAATTTTTAATTATTTTTGATGTAAAATGTAAAAAATTGGTCCTTGGGGATTTTGTATAGAGGTATGGGTACTCAAATCAAATGACTTATGACCCCCTACATCCTTGGACCAAGTTTCAACTCAATTGGACAAGTTTTGGCATTTGCTAGGTCAATGTCCATGAGGAGTCTAAGTCAGTAAAAAATCAGCAAATAATTGGCTAAATTAAAAATGCGAAATTTTGCCAAAAGTTGTAAAACATGAGAAAAGCGGGAAAAGTTGTTTCCTAAGTCATTTCTATGTAATAAGGGGTCAAATAAATCAAATTCCCCCTTTCCCACCCCTCATACAACTTAACTTTAGAGAGGGGGGCGAATTTGTCTCTTGTGGGGCTCACCATCTCCATTGGATTGGCCATTTGGTGATGGGGATTGTTGACCACCTATTTCGACTAGGGGTCACTCCATGTACCATGAAGCTATGTACCTTGGGGTACATTTTTTTTGAAGACTTCTGGTTCAACAAGGCAGTTTTGGCCCCGACACGTCTTTTTGTAATTGGAATGTCCACCCCCTTGCGTGGGATAATAATATAATGGGTCAACATGAGTCATATTTTAGTTAGTTACCTAGGACTTTATCATTAGGGAAGTCGTTTCATCGACTGTTTTTTATCCTTTGGTAATTTTTAATTACTCTTGAGTTTTTCACTCACAATAACCCTCCAAAGTGGTGAAAGACGTTCTAATGATCAAGCCCAATCAGTGACTAGGGTCTAGGAATATTGTAAATGACCATGCTAGACATCTCCTAGAGTCTTGCGGAATTCCGTCGAGTCTAAGTAGCTTATTTTTAATTTATTAAAATTACCTAGTTAATGGTAATTTTAATTAAAATTGATATAAAAATGTAAAAATTTGGTCCTAGGGGATTTTGATAGGGGTGTGAGTACTCAAAAGAAATGGAAAGAGACCCCCTACACCCTTGGACCAAGTTTCAACTCAATTGGACAAGTTTTGCTAGGTCATTGTCCATGAGGAGTCCAAGTCAGTTTTGAGTTAGCAATTTAATTGCTTAATTTGGCTAAGTAAAAATGCCAAAAATTGTAAAATGAGCAAAAAGCCATGAAAAAGAGTGGGAGATGATTCCTAAGCCTTTTCCTAAGTTAGAAAAGTCATTTTATAATTTAACCCAACCCCCCTTGCTTAGCCACCACCTCAACTCACCATCTCCCTTAGAAAAGTGCGCCCCCCTTGGTGAGTAACTTGCCCAAAGTGAAAAATTAAAGTGAAATACCACCTAGTACCCTAAGTGCACCCTCCTTAGTGCCTAACATCATTGTTGGGTAAGCTAAAAGATGTTCCCCCCCTTACCCCCTCTACCCTCAAACCCTAAAGATGACCAAAACCCTAAAAGTGCACCACTCCTTGAGATGATCACTCTTGCTTGTTGCTTGCCACTTGGAGCTCATTCAAGAGGGGTCTCTCTTGCCTCCTAGGTATAAAAGAATGCTCACCCCTCCCTCATTTGACACATGATTTCTCAGAGCAAACTTATGCTGCCCAAATCTCTCCTACTCTCCTCTCTCTCCCATTTTGCTCTTTCTCTTTTCAAAAGCTTGCTGCAAGTATTTGCAACAACCTTTTTCTGAATAATAGAAAATCTTTGGAGGATAAATGGTGTGCATTGAGAGTATTCTTGGTGCCAATCTTGAGCTGTTTTGAGGTGACATTTGTTTTGGTTCTTTTTTGTATATTCTTGTTGTAGATCTAGTGTAGGAAATCCAAGCAAAGTATTTTGCTTGGATAGATCTATGATAGTACTTTGCTTGGATAGATCTATGATAGTATTATTGTAGATTTATTGAGTGGTTTATTATTGATTTAGCAAAGTATTTTGTTATTCATTTAAATCTACTCACCTCCTCTCTTTTCTGTAGCTTGATCTCACAATTTGCAGGTCACCAAGGGTTTTAGAGGACAAATTTTCAGATCTGGAAATGTCTCTTCTACCACAAAAACCTTTCAAATATTTTCTGTTATTTCCATCTACTTTTTGGGCATATTTGTTGTTCTGTTATAACTCTAAAATCGTATTTTATTTGCATATTTTTATATGCAATATTTCTGTTTTAACTAACAGAAATTTTCTGAAGTTTTCTGGTGGTTTTGTAGTATTTCCAACAAGCTTTTGCTTTTGCTTGCTGATTTTTTGCAGGTTTTCGCCAGAAAAGGGGAGGTGCTGCCCATTTGGGGCTACAAAACACCCAAGAAGAGCCTCCCAATTTGGGGTTTGGATACCCACTTCTTCTCTTTTCTACTTCTTCATTGTAAGCAGCCCAAGAGAGTCTCTTGGGCTTGCATTTCTCTCATATTTTAATTTTCTGCAATTAATTAATTAGTTTGCCTACACCTTGCAAAGTGGTTCGGCCCAACCAACCCATGCAATATCGCGAGGCGAAGAAGCTAAGTTAATTTTCTGTTTTATGCATCTAATGTTTTTCCCCACTTGTCCTTAAGGCAAGGTTGAGAGGCTAGGTTTTCTTGCTTTCATTTCAAGCTAATTATTTTTATTTCATTCACCCACTTTGGCACAAAATCGGTAGGCTTGTCCTTCACCTTGTGCCTTTGTTGAGGTTGCCTAGTTGCTAGCTTATTTTCCAAGTATTTCAAATTCACTGATTTATTTTGCCTACACCTTGCATAGTGGATTGGTCTAGTCACCCATGCAATATCGTAAGGCTTGCTTTCTTACTTAGATTGTTAATATTTCTTTTGCTAGTCATCTGTTAATATCTCATAATCTCATTTAAATTTTCTCATTTTGTTAATATTTCCTTACGTAGTCCTTCTTTTAATCCTTTAAGTTGGAAAGTTATCTTATCTTGTTATCTCTTTCTTAAGTTGGAAACGATCTTATTGTGTTAATATCTTGTTTAGAGTTGGGCAATAATCTCTTCTTTGCAATTTCTTTAAGTTGGAAGTAACCTTTACCTTGAGCATTTTGTTTTAAGTTGGGAAGTGATCACATAGCAAATATCTTTAAGTTAATCACAACTTGTAGCTTTAGGATTGGGATCAATTTATCTAGTTTAATAAGCACCCAGACTGGTACAACTTTCGCCACCAAAAAGGGTGCTTGTGGAGGCTACAGGGGGTGTTAAGTCGGTGACGACTTCACGACACTAGGTGTCCCCACTGCTTGAGCGCTCAAGTATTCCGGGTTGACCTGTGGAGCTAGGGAAGGGTCTTGTTTGCCCTTCTTCTTGAGCACCCAACAATCATTTTGGCCAAAGCGGTAAGAGTCTAGGGGTAGAGACATAGTCTAGGCTTGCATCTTAAAACCTTAATCCCCCTAATCAAAGAGATACCCTAAAATTCTTCTAAAATTTACTTACAACACTTGTGCTTTACTTTTTAGTTAACCTTAATTTGTGCAAGTTGTTTTATGTTCAAGGCATTTATATGTTTATGGATTTACTTTACTAGCAACTTTATTTCCAAGTACCTTGCTTTCAAGTTGGGTACATTTACTTTCAAGTCTATATATCTCTAAAAGTTGCGCACTAGTCCTTTTGGGCAGTTTACTTTCAAGTTCATCTTGCTTCATAAGTTGCGCACTAGTTCAGTTTTGCTTCCAAGTTCTGGTTCAAGTTACTTTATTCATTGTGTATATCTTATATTCATTGGTTTAGGATCTAACTCCTCTTTTGTATAGTTGTAAGATCATCTAAGTGGTTGTTCTTTCATTGTATCTTTATCCATTTGTATATTGGCAATAAGTGAATTCTTAATTCATTATTCTTTAGTTTCTTATGTATCATTGTTGTTAGTTCCATTATAAGTTATCTTTGTTATATTTCACTTGTATATTTCATCTTGTAGTTTATCTCAATTGTAAAGTTCCATTCTTTATTTATTTGTAGTTAGATCTCTTATCTCTTTGTGTAAACTTAATTGACCCCTTACCCAATCTTTAGGCACTAGTCTTAGTTGTCCTTTTCGGGAAAGGTCTGATTGTCATTGAAGCTTTGCATTTGCATTGCTGCTTGTCATATAGGTTAGTTTTCCCCCTAACTTAACAAACTAAAATTAAATCCTAGAATTCATTAATCAACTCAGATAGTAAGTAGGGTCTACCCCCCTTGGCTTCCCTAGGAGTAAGCCTAGACGGAAGAAGTCCAAGTCGAGGTGACAGTGGGTTTGGATTTGGGCATTGTTCCTCCAAGGACACACCAAGTGGGTTGGAGACTTCTCCACGCTTGTAGGTGTGTATAAGGACGGCAACAAGGACCACATGGGGGCCCCATTCAACACCTTGGGTGACCCCTTGGGGCTTTAGAGAGAGGTTTAAACTTAGGATAAGGGGTTTCTTCCCCTATTTTTGAGTTTCCTCTTCTAATGAGAGTTCCCCTCTCTCATGGTACCCCTCCCCTTTGAGTGAGCCTCCCTCTTGCATGAGTGCCACTTGGAGAGCATGCAAGGGGGGTCTCTCTTGCTTCTCTCCCTTAAAATAAAGGCTCCTCTCCTCCTTTTTGCATCTATTCTCAGAGCAAGTCGATATTGTCCAAATCTCTCCCACTCTCTTCTCTCTCTTTCCCATTCTCTCATTGTAAATCTTGCTGCAAGTATTTACAACAACATTTTCTGAATAATAAAAGAAGCTTTGGAGGATCTATGGTGTGCATTGGGAGTCTTCTTGATGTTGTTTATGGTGTTCTTGTGAGGTGATATTGCTGCATTACATTTCTTGTATTCCTTGATTCATTAATTTAACTTGGAGACCCAAGCAAAGTATTTTTCTTGGGAATAATTGGTAGTAGTATTGTTATTAGTTTTGTGATTGTTTCTTTCAAGTTTGCAAAGTATTTTACAAACTTATTTGATGCACTCACCTCCTTGTTGTATTGTGTAGCAAGAAAATACTTATTTGCAGGTCACTAAAAGGTTTGGAGTGAATTTTAGATCTAGAAATTCACTCATTCAACCATCTAAGGCTTCATTTATATTTCTGTTCTCATCTCCCTCTTTTCCTCTTACATTGCAGCATGTTTTATGGTCTGAAATAGTCATTTAAACTACTTTTTCATGTTCATAAATTTTCCTTTTAATATTTGTTTATGTACTAACAAAAATGAATTAATTCTAAAATTGTTTTGTAGCATTTTCCAGCAAGCATAGTTTGTTGTTTTCTACAGATTCTCGCCAGGTTAAGGGGAAGTGTTGCTCATTTGGTCCAAAAACACTCAAGGAAGCCTCCTAGAGTTTGGGTACCAAACCCCCTTCCATCTCTAATTTTCTAAAGCATTGTAAGCAGCTCAAGAGAGTCTCTTGGGCTTGCATTCTCTTGTCTAAAATTAAAAAGTCTGATATTGTAATTTAGCTTTAGTTTGCCCACACCTTGCAAAGAGATTGACATAGCCATCCATGCAAAATCGTGAAGGCTAGATTAAGTTTTAATTTTATGTTTTTACTTTTCATTGTTTGCCCCACTTCTCTCATAAAGAGAAGGTTGTGTGGCTAGTTTAATTATTTATTCAAGTTATTTTATTTTCACCCACCTTGGCACAAAATCGGTAGGTTTGTCCTCCACCTTGTGCCATTGTTGTGAGGTTACAATGTTACTTTTTTTTTTTTCCCACCTTTGTCCATAAGGAAAAGTTGTGTGGCTAGGCATTGTTGTATTTCATTTCCAAGTTATTTCAAGCATTAATTTTCGCCCACACATTGCAAAGAGATTGGCTTAGCCATCCATGCAATATCGTGAAGGCTAGTATAATTTCTTGTTTTGGAAAGTAATCAAACTTGTGCCCCGCCTTTGCCCCATATTCTCTCCCCTTGCCACTTTGTGGATCTTGGGTAACTAAGTAAGGGCAAAGGATTGAGAGGCTAGACTAATTAGGCACCCAAATTCATATTGCTTCTACCACCAAAAATGATGACTTGGGAGGCTACAAGTCAGGGATGGATTCACGACACTACGTGTCCTCCTTGCTTGAGCGCCCAAGCATTCCGGATTTGACCGGTGGAGCTAGGGAAGGACCTTGTTTGTCCTTCTTCTTGAGCACCCAACACTTCCTTTTGGTTGAAGGAATAGGAATTCAGGGTAGTCACATAGTTTAGGCTTGTATCTATCACACTTAATTCCCCCTAATTCAAGAGAGACCTAAAATTTGATAAAATCAATCAACACAACTTTCCCAGCATTGGTATCTCAAGTTTATCTTTCAAGAAATTTTACTGTCTAAGTTGTGTAATTTACTTTCCATGTGATTTTACTTTTCAAGCAAGTTACTTTTTCAAGCACTTTACTTTGAAGCAATTCTTTTGTGAATACTTGTTTAAAAACATTCTTTATTTCTAGCATTCTTTATTTATCTAAACATAATTTGTCTAAAGTTATTTCTCATTGTGGATATCTCATAGTATCATTCATTCTTGTATAATCGTGCTTTTGTTGTATATGTCATTGACTCCATTGTGGTAATCTTTAGGCACTGGTTTAATTGTTGTTTTTTAAATAAAGGGTTTGCTTGTCATTGAAGAAATTTCATCCTTGCATTTGCAGCCTTTCACTGGGTTGGGTTTCTTAACAAATTAACTCATTTAACTCCTAGATCATTAATCAAACTTCACATAGTTTAATAGGGTCTACTCCCCTTGGCTTCCCTAGGAGTGAGCCTAGACGAAAGAAGTCTAGATCGAGGTGACAGCGGGTCTGGACTTAGGTTTGTGCCTCCAAGGACACACCAAGTGGGTTGGATACTTCTCCACGCTTGTAGGTATGTATAAGGACGGTAACAACCTCTATAACTATGCAACAATCAACTAGTAGCACACAACTACTACAATGCCATCAACCATAGTCATAGTCGATGTCTCTATAGCTATGCAACAATCAACTAGTAGCACACAACTACTACAATGCCATCAACCATAGTTATAGTCTCATCTAGTAGCATGAAGCTACTCCCATAGTCCTCACGACTATGCATGTGATGTTTCTTATATCATCATGTTCAAAAGTGCATTACCCCCTCAGTCACCTCACATGATTGATCTAGGGAACCCTTGTCCAGAGGGGTTAGCCTACAGGAGGAGAAACAACACATCTACCTCTCAACGAGGGTGGACATTCTGCTTCCCGCCAAGTTTGTCTCTGAAGTACTCATACTTCACTCTAAACAGAGGCTTGGTGAGAATGTTTGCTATCTGCCCATCCGTGGATATGTACTAGAGCTCTATAGCTCCTCTTTGCACCATGTTTCGATGTAATGATATTTGATCTCTATGTGCTTTGATTTGTCATGAAAGTTAGGGTTCTCTGAAAGCCTTATGGATTTTGATTGTCACAAAGTATCAAAGTTGGCTCCAACTCTAGATCAAATATCCTTGAAAGCAACTTCCGGAGCCACACTGCTTCACGACTTTCCACACTAGCTGCGATATACTCTGCCTCTGCTATACTGAATGTCACTAATGTTTGCTTCTTGCTCAACCATGAGATCATACTTGATCCCAGATTGAAGCAACATCCAGAAGTACTCTTCCAATCCATTGCACTCCCTGCCCAGTCAGAGTCTATATATCCCTGCAGCTTCACATCTCCATCCGAGACATATCTCAATCCATATCCAACTGTACCATGTAGGTACCTCAACATATGTTTTGCTGCAATCCAATTTACATGTCTAGGTTCAACCAGGCAGTAGTCGCCAATGACACCATGATGGAGTGCTTAGTGGTGGTTAAAAGACTGAATTACAACTTGACAATAATGAACTAATTTCTAATTTTTATGTTAATAGATTGAAGTTAAAACTTGAGAACAATGAACTAAGTTCTAATTTTTTATGTTTGTAGCCTTAGTAGGGACTGATGTGGTCATGGGAGCATAGTGGTTGAAGACTTTTCCCATGAATTTGGACAAGTTGTACATGAAATTTGAGGAAGGACAACAATTACTCATTTGAGGGGATGCAACCCAATACAAACAAGATGATTTCCAGAAACAAAATGACAAAGCAGCGTGCTAAGGGTGAACTATGTTTTTTTCTCTAGTGTATTATTCCATGAAGGGCTTGCATGTCAAGGTAAAGGTGTGGAAATCAACAATTTAAGGAGAAGGATATTAATAGAATGTCATTCCTCATGTGTTACTGGTCATGTTGGCTTCTTTAAAACCTTTATTTTCCAAGAAGAAAATCTGTATATTCTCTTTCAAGTAGAAATCAAAATATACAAGCATTGTGCTTTCCAGCACTCTAGAGCACAAAATCACTCTTGACCATAAACACAATGACTCTGCCTACTGTCAAAACAGATCTGTCAATGCAGGTTTCAAACACTACCTGGCTACATTTGACCATTAACAGAATCACACACAAAACCTTACCACTCCTAGAGCTATACTGTGTCCAATATCATGACCACTTTCATATTACAATCTTCCTACAAAAAGCATGGCAACAGGTGCCAGAATCATTTAAAACCTACAAAACAGAATTTTTGCATGGACTTGTGAATCCTACAGCCAGAACACAGTACACTCCAACAGAATAGCAAGGTTCTTTTTAATATAGGAATGGGCCTCTTCAGGAAGAGTGCCCCCTTAATTTGTTCCCACTGTCACCAGCTTTCCTCCTTGCAATATTAGAGCTTCTTTTGATAATTTGCCTGCTGTCTTGTTTAACTCTCTGAAGTTTGAACACATGCTGGAATGAAATGTCTTCAAACCTGCTTCTTACTTCTGTGATTTTTTCCATTACAGGGTTTAGAATTAAATTCTCTATCTTGTTAACTCCATTTGTCCAATCAATTACAAGCTTCAAGTCTCCCAAGAACTGTATACTKGTTACTTCTCTATCCACAACAAATTTTAATAGCACCCATAAGGCAYACATTTCATCTCTATTGTTTGATCCTAGATCAAAGGCTGCTTTGAAGGAAATACGATGAATTGTAGACAAATAAAGAATACCACCAGATCCACAAATGCCTGGGTTTATTTGAGAACTCTATATCTGGAAATTTTAAGATTCATGGAGGTTTTACCTTCAATGGCTTCCATATTCATTCATATTCGTATCTTACCTGATGGCTTACCTGAATTGGCGTTAATTCTTTCCCATGAAATATTATTTTGTTTCTAGTTAACCAAATATCCCATGCAACTGTACAAGACAGAGCCTTGTGCTCTGATACTATTCTATCCAAACACTAGTTTTTCAGAGATGGAATCTCCTTCCTATTTCCCCTTGTCATTTGTTATATTTAGAATCTCTCCCCACACTTCTTTCGTAAATTGACATTGTATTAATAAATGATCCATTGACTTCTCATTGTTTTTACGAAGCGCTCACATCCTTGGGCCTTCTCATGATCTCTTCTTGCAATTATCCTAGGTCAATACTTTATTTGCTAGTGCTAGCCATAAGAATATTCTAGTTTTCAAGGGACAGCTCAGCTTCCAGATTACCTTCTACCACTATTTCTTTTCACCTTCCTCATTTTCTACAGCCCTTACTTCATAACCCAATTTAGCTATGTATATTTTTGAAGCTTTAATTTTTGACCATATCATCTCATCTTTCTCATCTTTTAGTTTTATAGCACTATTCTTGAGGCTGGAAGTGTAATGTTTCCACTCTTCTGCTAGGCCTAATTGTGCATTTGATTTCCATACTTGGTGCCAGAGTGTAAACCCTTGATCTGTTGCATTTTCCAAACTATAGATCTCTATGTTGATCCTTTCTCCCCTGTCATCCCCCTCCCCCTCGGGTCCCCATCGTACCACCATATTTTTTGATGACAGGGACCAGGATGCCTATATTGCTTGTCTTTATGAGCTCCTTCCCTCACTATCCAGTTTTAAGTCCCTCGAGTCAACCTCCTCCAAGTATGCTTGTCTTTCCTCAGCTATTTGGGAAGTAGTCCTTAGTTCTTAGCCTCACACCATAAGCACTCCCACCCTCTCCTCAAAGTCTAATTTTGGTCCCATGAACAAGTGGTATGAGGAGTGGAAAAACTTTCATAAGCACTTCCTGTTATCTCTTGAATTCTCCCTAGAGGAAAAGTCCCAACCTCTCCAAGGGGAAAACCCAAGGACACAACAGGCAAGCTGCCCATTGTCACTTTGTTAGCCTTGCCCCTTACTTCTAGGTTCGGATGATGGTTGCCTACCTAAGGGGGGATTCCCTATACTAGATCCTGAGCCTATCGTTTAAGTGTTCAAGTACATGTGAGCAATGGTGGCTAGGATTTATATTATGTAATTGAAATTGATCAAAGGTGCTTATTTCTTGAATGATTTCCAAATGGTGAATATTGTTTTAGTGTCTATCATGCATCAAATATTTATCCTGTGATCATTTAGATACAAATATTTGTGAAACCAAAGATATATCCTAGGAAAGACCCAAAAAAAGGAAATAAATGGCTTCTAGTCAAAAAGTGTGCCTTGTGCTACAGCCTTGAAATATACCTGTAGGCTTGGACACCCATTATACGAGAGGACAATCTTCCCAAATGCTGTGTTTGGTGCACTATAACAGTCTGATGGTCGAATGGTTGGTTTTAGGTTGCCTATGGGACCTACGATATACCTAAGGGTACGTGGAAGTAATATTTAGGTTTAGGTGTTGTCTAATGCAATACTACTCGAGTGGGTACCAAGTTACCAACATGGGTTACAAGGACTTCCAACAAGGCGAGACTAAGCTCATGTATCCTTGCGTGTATTGCTCCCAAACTACAATTTTAAATGCTTAACGACGATTCCATGTCGATCTTTATAGATGCCAGAACATGTCTCTAGCTTAAATCACTAAGGGTCTTGCCTAGAATCATGACATCTATCATAGCTTGTATTTTCAGCATAAAGTGCTAATTTTTTTTTTGTCATTGGCGGATTCGGCAACTCGCGGTTCTCGTACTCGCGTGACACGAGGTCGATTCCCGTCTACTACCTCTATAACCTCCAGGTGCATCCACACAGCCTGCAAGCATGGGGCACGGGTAAATCGGGGTGAGAATCAAACGTGAAACCTCCTTTTTTACATTTCCTGCCATTTACACGGCACTTGCCAATCGGTCTACACCCCTGCGGGCATCATAAAGTGCTCATTCACATCAATATACCATTCAATATTATTTATCCATGTATTAATGAGATTTGCAAAGTAGAGATCCA
>JASDQU010320657.1:0-11734 GCA_032191745.1 Picea mariana
ATGGGTATTGAGACAAGATATTTGTGATGGCTGACTCTCGAGGTGGATACTTCTCTTGAACACTGAGGCACAACAACATAAACATGACATGGACCAAAACATGATGATGCAGTGAATACTATGACTTTCGTCGGGTGACCCAAAGGAGTAAGAAAAACTTAGAGGATTGGTTCAATGCAGAAGTTCAGTGGATTAATATGTGTGCAATGACAAAGTGCCATGTTCAAGGGTGACTCTAAGAGTTACTGGTAGTGTTCTAAAAAACTGTTTGGCTTGCTTCTTTCAAATTTTCCCCCCATCTAGATAGACAAGTACCTCTTTTTAATTTAACGAGCTAGAGGAGGGTAACACATGCTCGATATAAATCACCTTCGCTAAGTTCCTCTTCCTTTGTTTAACGAACTGGAAGAAGTAAGGGTTCGATCCCATATGGGCCTGTCGATGTTTGTTTAACGAGTCCAAAGATAGAAAAATCGAAGGTTTTTCATGATTATAGAGTCTGGAAAAACAATTAAAAGAGAACTCTCTCAGTTCATTTTTCATAAAGTAGTTTGATGAGACCAAAAAAGAGATAAACTATCTCTCAACAGATGTTTTCTTCAAATACTTTAACGAGCATGAAGAGAACAAGGTTTCTCGATAATCTTTTCATGTTTAAAGAGTCTGAAAAGAACTTAAACATGACTCCAATGTTGTCCTTGTTCGTGATGTTAGTCTTGCGAGGCCGAAAAAAAGATAAATTATCACTCGAAAGACGCCCTTTCAAACCTTTTAATGAGTGGGAAAGGAAGCAAGATCACTTGGAAATCTTTTCATGTTTAGAGAGTCTGAAAAGAGCTTAAAGGAGACTCCAGGGGGTTCCTTTTTCGTGTATCCATACAGGTCCGAAAAAAAGATAAAAGTTTACCTAGATGCATTCTCATGTATTTATGAGCACAAGAAAGAACAAAGACCAAGCTCAGTATGCCCTCAGCTTGACAGCTAGTGGCTTAACTCCGGAATGATCATCAAAGGCTGGAGACATGCCCTCCAAGCTTCAATTCATTCACTGACTTTGAGGTTGTCACCAATCTCTCTACCAGGTGAGAAAAAGAAAAGGGTGGATGAAAAGAAGGTTCAAATAGAGGTGACCAGTTCATTTTTTAACGAGCTTGACATAGGAAAATAACTATGCTCAGGGCCTCTGTTTCATTTTTTAATGATTTTTCCACAGAGAAGAGAAACTATGCTCATGACCTCTGTTTCATTTTTTAACGAGCTTGATATAGAGAGGAAAGAAATATGCTCGTAGACTCTGCTTGATCATGGCTTCCAAGAGAATAATGCTCTAGAAGGATACCATGTCAAGGGACAAAACTTGGTCATGGCTTCTAAGAGATCTTTGCTGGATGGAAGATGATCACTCTGGAAGGAACACACGTCGAGGGCCGTGGCAGGGGTAAGGCGATCAGGTTACAATAACCCTACCAAAGAAATCACCATGTCCACTACTGGATCCAAATCATTGGAAGTTGAAATCATGGGAGATGATAGAAAATCAACATCAGGAGGGGAGATAGACTGTATATCGGCCTGAATTTCTTCACGAGGAGGAAGAAAAGAGAATCGATGATGATTATTATCCTGAGGCAACTTATCAATGCGAAGAATTTCTAGAATAGATTCATCGGAAGGAAAAATTGGGGAAATGTAGTCAATCGTAGATGACAAGGAACTTAATTGTGGTAGCATCGAGAGATTTTTGGGTGGCAATAGATGTTGGTCAGATGAAGAGGGAGAAGCAGATTGGACAAAAATGTATGATGGTTCAGTTGGAATAAGTGGAACGGTGTCACATAGTGCATCGAATTCCAACAGACTAGGTACAGTCCAAGGGTCAGATGATTCCAAAGATTGATAAGCCATGGTCGAAATCTTATCGACGGTGGCAATATGATGTGTAGTCGGTGGAAGTGGTGTAGGGAAGGTACCCATGAGGCTATAATATTTCAGTAAGCCAACACCAATGCTTTCATACATGATCTTGTGGTCTCCCAAGAAAGGAATATTGTTGGTAGTGAGAGCACGAGCATCGGTCATGCAGAAATCCAACTGATCAATAGTTACAATTTTTCCCTGATGAGGAAATTGTACACATCGAAAGACCAACGAGGCAACAATAGTCATAGCATAAAGCCAATTTCTTCCAAGTAAAAATTTGTAATCAAGGGGAGCATCGACCACCTCGACATCAACAGTAACAATTTTTCCACCCAATTGGATGGGCAGGGACTGTAAAAGCCCATGGTGATGAAAACCTCACCCATCGAAGGTGCATAACATCATTGGGGATTTGTTAAGTGCGGGTGATTTTAAATCTTTCCAACATGCCAAAGACATGACATAAGTCGAGGCTCCCTCATCTAGAATAGTTCAGTGTATTTGTTGATTGTGAACAACAACATCAACTTGAAAAGCAAGTTGGTGAGAGAGTCAAGACACATAATTGTCCAGGTTCAACATGATATGATTGGACAACTTAAGATAAAAAATGACAATAGCAGCCAAGAGCGTTCTACTTTGATTGGGGCAGTGATGTAGAACTTCTAACGCAAACATAGCACACAGTGCTTGAGCCAAATCTTCAACAATGTTGTAGTTCTGGGTGGCACGTGAACTAGGATTAAAAGTAGCTTTACGTATAGTGCTCTTAGGAGGGTGTAAGATAGAGTCAAATACATTTTTATCAATTTGAAATGGTCCGGACAGAGGATTAACCGGTGGAATATTAACAGAGGACGATGATGGATCCAGTTAGTATCGGTACCATTAATGTCTTTTCCTTTGTCAGGGTTACCTGGTGTGTCATATGTTTTAGAGCGAGTGGTCAAATTAATCCCACTAAAAATATAAATATGTGCACTCGATGAGGCCTCATCATTAGGATGGATAGAACTTCCCCCGGGAGAGGGGGTTTGAGCAACCATGGATTGCTGTTGTGGAAAAGGTTGAGTAAGCACAGTGGGTTGTGACTTTCCTGGCAAAATTTTGGTCACTTCATTACGAACTGGACAGTCTCGAGTGTAGTGATCGTCACCACAAATGATACACGAGAATTTCAGTTTCCATTGTGTTTTCTTTTTGGTAGGAGGTGTTTGAGCTTGATTTTTTTGTTGTTCATTGTTATTTTTTGATTTATTCTTCTTCTTCTTCTTACCTCCGGATTGTTGTGAAGGGGCAGATTGAACTGCATTCACCTCAAAGATCTGATTTTGAGGGGTGGTAGAGGAGAGTGTGGTCAATTGGGAAGTAGATTGAGTTTTGACGGAACCGATAACACCATCGGCATGAGATGAGAATGACGGCTTAGACAAATCGGTATTAGCTCGAGCAATATTCAGAAGCAAATCATACAAAGTACCAGATTGTCAATAAACCAAATCTAAGTACTAATCCCGAGCAATCGCTTGTTCCTCTGTGACCACGCCACCCATAGCGACATCGCGAGCGATCGGGAGTAAAAGTGATTTAGTAAACCATTCTGCCAATAATATGTCAGGAATGATTGCCTTGATCATCCTTCGTCATCACCTCCACTCATGAATATGGTCAGAGTTATGCACAGATTTAGTTTGACGAAGGGATTTCAAGAGTTCAGTACCTGTCTTGTAGCGAATAGGCAGTTGAAAGTGCGTGAGGAAAGACCTGGAAAGGGAATTGAAATCATGAAAAGAAGCACGTGGTAGTTCAATATACCACTTTGCTGCTGAGCCTGTAAGTGTTCGCTGGAAAAGATGAAAATGTACAGAATCATCCATGAGGGAGTTTGATGAACACCACAAATAGAAAGTCATCATATGGTTGTTTGGATCTTCACCAGATTTTCCGTCAAATTTTGGAATATCAGAAGGAAGTTTAGCCAGAATGATTGGCCAAACCAGTGAATGAAAAATAGGATCATTAGTTAATCGAGACAAGTCTAGAAGATCCAGAGTCACAAGGAAAGGTAGTTGTTGGTTAATTTGTGGATGATACTGGTGCGGCATAGGAACACCAGTAGGACCATAAACTAGGTTAGTTGGATAGTTGTACATAGTAGGTCCTCTTGCATATGGTTGTTGCTGACCAGGACAAGCAGGATTCGATGATGGATGAGAAACATTTGCATAACCGGATGGGTTCTGAGCATTATAGGCTGGGTGATATGCTTTCCCATGAGGAGGATAAACATTTTTCCCTTGAGGATGGTAAGGAGTAGATCTTGGAGGCAGATACACATTAGACCCATGAGGAGGATAAGACTGTGGTGCCAGAGAACTTCAGGTGGTGTTTGGGATGCTGCCCTGATAAGATTGTCCATAAGATTTTCCAGAAGGAATAAGATTTGATACTCCTCCTAGTGGGTTATTATATGAGTGCCCCCTAACATGGGGTTGAATAAAAGTGCCTCCTAAAGACACTCCCTAGGATTGTGAAGGGTTTCCAACAAATAAAGGTTTCCCCCCTACCAATGGTGGATTAATGACCGGGGTATGACTGGAAAATGGAGGGTGCCCTCCAGGAGGAGCATGAAAAGGGGGTTTTCCCCTGGGAGGGGTAGGCCCTCCATATAATGGTATTCCTCCAAGAGGGAAAGGTTCGTTAGATGGTGGTTTCCCTCTAGCCGATTGTGTTTGGCCAGCAGGGGTCTGCACTCTCGGCTGAAAAGATGTCCCAACAAGATCGTGTGGAACATGTGGAGCTATAGAGTAAAAGCTTGTAGAAACGGGGGTAGGAATTGAAGTGCCTTGGAGATGAGTAGAGGTGATGAGTCTAGCATTAGGATGGACTTATGCTGGTGTAATAGTAGGGTTAATAACCTAATCGACTGGGTGATTCATGGTTTGACCGGATGGTCTTGTTGCACTAGGAGGGTCATGAGGATGAAAGGATTGTAGAAAGGATTCAAAATGTTCATAGAGATCGCGTCCCAATGAAGTCCTCCATACATAATGAGCAGGTGTGGGATTGGTATCTACTGCGGTGCTAGGACGAACAAGAGTCCTATACTCATCACCAAAGATTGGTTTTGTAGATCTCATGTATATTTCGGTAAAAGTTCTCTCTGGTAATCGTGGGACCTCTTTGTCTATGACGTTCCCAAGGGAGTCTAAATGAAGAAAAAGTGGTTTCAGAGGGGTTACCAACATAGATGTAGTGTGAGGAGTGGGATTTTCAACTGTAACCAAAGTGCCTTTTTATTTATCTAATGGAGGAGCTATAATACTTCCAGCGTCGGATTTATTTTCTACCTCTCTACGATAGTTGTCTTCTGGAGGGTTAGGAGGTAAGGGTTGATAGCCTTCTGGAGGCATCCCTTGCATCCTACATTATCGGTGAAGACCTTTATTGTCTACAGGCTCAATTTTGGAGAATAACAGAACACACTGAAAATCTAAGGCCAACTAACAAAAAGAAACAACATACGCTAATAATATCTAAGAATTAACCAAGCAGACAAAACTTCTCTCAATGATCGTACTAGTTGGTGATGAAATCCAACGTCGCGTGATCAAGTCAAGAAGGGGCTAGGATATGGTGGAATAGTTACAATGGCGATCTGCTTAACGGACTTTCACCTTGGTGCAAGCTTCCATGTAGTAATTGTGGATTTACCCTCCAAGGAGCGCGAGTGAGTTTGGCCAATTTCTGTTCCAGGTACAGTGAGACTTCCCTTCACCATCACCTTGTGTAACTACCTAAAGATTATGGAAATTAATGACACCAATTCGTAGTGATTCCCTGGGTAGGTACAGTTGACAGTCCGATCCGAAATGTATGGGTAGGATAACAAGTCTGAAATCAACTCGAGAGGCTCCCACACATAATCATGGGTATACCTTCAAGTTACCCCCAATATACAATCGACCACTACAAACAGTTGAACCACAGAGGGATAATCTCTGTAATTCGTCTAAATGCGACCTCGTGTGTGACCCCTATGTGAGAGGGGATCCCAGAAAACCGATGCGACAATTGGATTTGACTCTCCCTAGCTCAAGATGCTAATGTTTGTTTTGAAAACTTTGGAGATTTGTACTCATAGCCTAATCCAAAGTGCTAACCCTACTCTATTGTTGGTGGAAGATCCTAAAAACAAAAAATGTTTTAGATAATTTTTAATTAGCGTTCATTTTACAATTGTTATTTACTCAAAGGGTGTATGAAAGTGAAATTGATGGAATGATGACTCAATTCCCAAAAAGATGCATAAAATATGATAAGCAATCGTTTCTTTTCAATGAACGCCTATTTAAGGGAAAGAGAAAGTCGTTTTCACTATCAACCACTAATATGGAATGTCCTCAATCAATTTGTTCTCAATCGAATCCAATGTAATGCTGAAACATTTCAGAAATGCCTTCTAATATGCAAACCAATAACTGAGATGTATCTTTGTTGTTTGTATGCGAGTGATGATTAATTCAATGCAAAACTTCTCCTTCCAACTACCCTTTCAGATCAAGGAGATTCAGACAAGCATAAGCAGATTTCGCACAAACAACACACCCTCTTGCTATGATTGAAACAAGAAGCAAAAAGAAAACAAAAAATAACAAAGAAAATCAATAATTTAACACAAAATAAAGATGCTAAGAAAAATGACCTCAAAGAACCAAATGAGATGATTCACAGATTTTTGATGCCCTTCACCAGAGTTCCCACTCAGCTAGATAAGAGAGAAGAAAGCAGTGGATTCATTCCAAGTTCTCAACAATAGAAAAACTCAAAATAAGTAAGAAGGTCACAAAATCTGAACAACAAAGTGCTTAGTTCTCAGAAAGTAGAGTGTCAAAGGTCAATAGGAAGAAGCATTGAAGTACAAAGAAGCTAAGCAAAGGAATAACAGAGACTGGATTTTAGAAAAGACAATTCTGGAAGGGTTTTTTGCAAAGAAAGGCTAGCACTCTGGTGTAATGGGTACCAGAGCATTATAACACTTTTTCTAAGACCCTCAGGGAGCGTTGTCTCTCTGATAACAAGGTAGGGGAGTGTTGGTGTCCTAAGACCCAAAAAATTGTCCAAAAAGCCCAAAACTCAGTGGAACTTTAGCATTCAGAGTGTATGTGATGGAATAATGATTCAATCAACATATGAAATCAAACATATGGGGTGAACAAGGTCTAAAAAGAACAAAGGGAAAGACAAGGTCTGTGAGGAAAACCAAAACTGAAAGTTTTGATTCGTCCCCAGTGGAGTCGCCAATTTCTGTTGGAGGAAAATCTCCTTGCGGACAGGTAGATCTCCTCTTGAGAGCTAGACTCTTAACTCTTAAGACATAAGGTGCTTAACATGAACACTGACTTCCTTTTAGATCTAGATAAACTAATGTGTGAGGAGGAAGGAGAAAAGAAGTACCTTTTTACCGGTGTTTGTCCCTGCACAGTCTGAGTTGACCTCCAATCTTAAACTCCTCAATAAGCCCTATAGAGAAACAAAAGTACAAACAACTTCCTACTCTATTGAGACTAGTTCGAAATAGATCTATCTGTTAGAGACAAATTCATGTGAGATCAAACACAGAATTGAAAGAAACAGGCCCAACATATTATATTAATGAGAACAACAATGATGAAAACTTACAACCATAAATGTGAGTGCAGTAGCTTCATCAAGTTCCCCTTGTCCAAACCCTTCCTTAAACAGTCCACACACAGAATTTTGATGCTCCAAATGACATACCACTCATGAGATCATAAGTTTGGTATAATTCTCAATTTTCATTCCCCCTCCTCCATGGAAATCCCTCATTATATAAGATACAAAGACTTAACCACCATGGAGAGAATATCTCATCAGATCCACTAAGAAAGGGATCTCTAAGATATTTAGGGAGAAAATATCTCTTAAGGATTTTGAGGAGGAAATATCTCTCAAGGATTTTAAGGAGGAAATATTTCAACCATCCATGAGATCCTCCACCTTCCCTAAAATATAGGAAACCAAATGTGAGGTGGATCCTCACACTTAATTACTTTCTTTTTCATGAATATTAATAATAATTCATGTGTACTTAGTATTTCTTTGCCTTCATGTAATATATCCCTCCTCCACATTGACTAGGGATTGTGACATAGGTTATTCCATGGTGTCAAGGTGTATGTGACACTTATATGACACTTTACGACACTTAGGGTGAGGTCCCTATGTGTGAAATTTCATGTGTAATAGCTAGCCCCCATGGGCAAGCCCCGGGCATGTGCCCGGAGCTTGGCCGTGGGGGCTAGGACATTGCTAGTAAGAACATATAACATATGGTTATATGTTATAACATATATCCCCGGGCTTGGCCGTGGGGGCTAGGGCGTCGTTGGTAAGAACATATAACTTAAGGTTATATGTTATAACATATAACCACATGTTATATGTTAAAACATATAACATATGGTTCTATGTTATAACATATACATATAACCATATGTTATATGTTAACATATAACATATGTTATATTTTATATACATATAACCATATGTTATATGTTATATACATATAACCATATGTTGTATGTTTTAACATATAACATATAACATATCGTTATATGTTATAACATATAACAATATGTTATATATTTTAAAAATATAGCATATCGTTATATGTTATAACATATAACGATATGTTATATTTTTAAAACATATAACATATCATTATATGTTATAACATGTAACATTATATTATATGTTTTTAACATATAACATATCGGCATATGTTTTTAACATATAGCATATCGTTATATGTTAAAACATATAACATAATGTTATATGTTATATTTAATGTTTTTTTACATAGGTTATATTTAATTTTTAGGTTATAGGTTATATTTTATTTTTGTTACATATATGTTAAAAACATATATTCATTTTTTAAATTAGTTTTTATAATCAATGTTATGTTTTTTAGTTGAATATAATGTGAAAGGCATAATTTAGATTTATATCTTAAAATAGGAAAATGTCAGGAAAGAGATTATCTATCAATATATTTGGATCACGACCTGCAATAATGGCATCAAAAAATGCATCTGGAACCTCCATCAATGTTAGGAAAAAAAATGATAGCTTATCACCTGAGCTTTGAAAGGAAATGAAGAATGATAGAGAGTGGAAATCTATGGAAGGTGAAAACAAACAAGAATATTCTTGGTTTGTTAAAGACAAGCAAGGAAGCTATGGACAACATATAGATTTGTATTGTTCCGAATCACAACATGTGCAAGGAAACTATTAGGCACTTGGCTTGTTACAGGATATATGTTTGTTTCCAGCCACATATATTGTTTATACACTTGTCAAACAAGGGATAACTTATATCAAGTTTAGATATTGTTTCAAATTGAGAAATTATAACAAGTGTGAATGTTTTTCAAAATTATGTGAATCCATTGTTGATGACATCGAGAAAGGAAATGTAAGTTTTTTATTTCTATTTTTGTGTCATTTATTATTTTTAATATCATGATAATGTTTTAATTTTATTTAACATGAAAATGCTATATTTTATTTTTACAGGATTTTACCGAACAACTTTCACATATGTTAGTGGGGATTTACTCTACAGAGAATGATATCATGGCTATCATCAACACTTTTCATATTGAAAATACACAAGATGGAAGGAAAAATAAAAATAAAGTAATGTAGGTTGAACTTGCAAGAGTAGACAGAGAAGAACATGAAAGAATAAAGAAAAATCCTCATTCTAGAAATCCTAAAAGGGTTATATTTGAAAATGAGGAAACTCAAAATGAATGTATTGTTCAGATTTATCCCAATGAGGTTATCACTCCTTCTCACAAAAAGAACAAAAAAGATAAACATAAAAAAATGATGGTTGATAATGAGTCTATTCTTATTAATTATGGAGAAATCATTGATTTAGATGAAACACATTTAAATCATAAGAGGAAGAAAACAAATGTTGATAATGGTCAATAAGCCATCGTTAGCTCGAAGTATTATAGTGAAATTTATAAAGGTAGTAGAGAAATAATAGCACCAGGTGCTGATCTAGAGGATGGTATTATGAAAACAACAGAAAATTCCATTTGAAATATAATGAGGATGAAAAACTTAGTTGATGATGGCCACACATTTCAGTTGAATGTGAAACAACTTTATAAACCCACAGAAGGGCAGTAAAAATATCAAATTATAAAACCACATTACTTCCATATTCACAATTTGAAAGCATTGATTAGATACAATCCATATGCACATATGGTTGAATACCTAGTTATTGTTGACCCAATGGAAGTTCCTACGAGGGAATAATTTGATAGATAAAAATGTTTCAACTACAAATATTATGTGATTGGAGAAAATCATTCTGCAGAGGCTAGAAGAGAATTGATGCAAGAACATCCCAATAATCCTCTTTTTGAGACAGTCAAATGCATAATTTATGTCGGTTTAACAAATTCAGAAGAAAAGTTACTAGCATGGGATCAAAACACAGACAATGAGTACAAAATGTATATGACCTTCATTCAAAGGGTGAGATTTATCCACAATGAATTTTCGGAAATATCCCACTGGGAGAGATCAAATGTTGATGTTACGTTTCGAGAGCAATGTTGCATGGAAATAGGATTCCCACTTGATGATGAAATTATAAAAGAAAAATATCGCAAAGGAAGTGATATATTTAGATCTGTGGATAATTATTTTCAATTGGGATTTAGAATTGGATAGGTATGGGATTTTATAGATGATATCTTCACCCTATGGGAAAATGTTGGTATAAAGAATTAGAGAGTTATGAAGGCTAAACCATTGATATGTGGCACAAGTAAGACAAGTCCTAACATAAAAAATCTTCCTGATCATATGACTATAACACCTTGGATATCAATACAAGAGTGAAGGATGATAAAGTTATCACAAGTATATTATCACATGTTAGGTCATGAGAATTGTCAATGGAAGAAATGTGTGATGAATTTAAAAAGTAAGTCTGTTAAGTTATTTTTATTTATGTTAGGACAAGATAATTAATTTTTTTAGTTCAATATCAGTTTAAGATTATTTTTGTTTTATTTAGTCACAAGGTGTATATGAAAATACAAGAGGAAATGGTCAAGATGTTGAATGAAGAAAGTTGAGATGATGTTAAACTCAACTATCATGATTCAAGCTCTTCGGCAGTATTGAAACAATTTTTTGTTGCATTCAAAAAGGTATGTTGATTTATTACATTCATATTATTGGTTTGTAAGTTTATTTATTTATATTTTAATAGTTATAAATATATAACTATATGTTTGTTTCATTAAAGATGCCAAAGAAGAATGCAGATGGAGTACCTGAAACTTTCAAAAGTTATATTTAAAAAGACAAGTTTGAAAGAGAAAAAAGGAGACATGTTCAATATAAAGTGATATTAGGTGATTGTGAAAAACTTGTAAGTATTGTTACTAAAAAAGAATACTCCCTAGTTACTGTAGATATCCCTCATGGTTATAATATCCCAAACATTGAATATGATACTGAGCCTTATACTTACAAAGATTTTAGTAAAGTGGTTATGCGATTTATAGAAGTTACAACATCACCATTTTGGATATTTCTATTATTTCATTTAGGCACACAACAAGGATTAGTACAATCAAGTTTCAAGGGGAAAGAAAAGACAAGGAGGCAGTTTATTTGGTAATATATTGAAAGTGTATGTTTAACAATTAATATTATAAAATAATTTTATTAATTCACAAGTTAATTG
>JASDQU010320659.1:2597-13129 GCA_032191745.1 Picea mariana
AAAAACTTGAGAATATTGAATACCTATAGGTGTCTGAGGTAACCAAAGGATATCTAAGCCGAATTTATGAGGAAAGTGAAGAAAAGAAGGCCAAAAATCAAGGAAGGATAAATTCTTTTGATAATGCTTTCTAAGGTATGTTTTTTCCAGGTCATCTCACCATTTTCGCAATAACGTTTTTTCTAGAATGATTCAGATCGTGGAATTTCTATGCCATTGAGGAAACATATCCAAGTATATGTGGTAAAAAATTCATCTTGTGAGTCATTGTATTTTTGGAGTTACACTCCGTGGAAAATAGGGTTTGTGGCTAGTCTTGAAACTAGTCAAAAACAGGTGTTTTGGGTAAAAACGTCATAACTTTTTCATAATAGATCCAAATTTAGTAAGAACAAATGTGTTGGTTATATTACATTCTTTAGTATGTTGCGTAATAGTTTCATATCAAGTCAACAAATATTTTGTGCGGGGAACCCTCTACAAGGTCGCTCTCTAGAATAAGCCAGAATTGAGCAAGGTGTGATATTTTTGCCTTAAATCATTTTCTGAGAGGTTCCAAGTAGTGAAACCTGAAGGAATTGCATAAAAAACACTGAAGAACATTGTGCATCAGTTTCATATCTTTATTTATTACAGGTACAAAGTTACGATTATTTCAAGTTAGGGTTGTTGACTAATCCAAAACTAGTCTTGTGAGACTAAAGAAACGTTTGATCAAAATGTTAGTCTCTTGTTGTTAAAGTTAATGAAGGCTTGTAGGTATGTGATCATATACACCAGGTATATTACAGAGTTACAAATCATATTTGGATGATGAAATTGATGAGGGCTTTTGGTTGAGGTACAAGTTGGGTACATGGTTGAGACAAGTAGTTGATGAGTTGGCACATACATGAGGTGTATAGTTGATGATGTTGGTACATATTGATAAGTAATAGTTGATGAGTACTTGACACATGATTGGTACATACTTGGTACATGGTTGGTTTCACTTGTTTATGGTACAAGTTGATTACAGATTGTTTGGTATAGGTTGGTGCATTGTTGATGCACTTGTTTATGGTATAGGTTGATTACAGGTTGAGGTACAGGTTGATGCATGGTTAAAGTTTATTGGTACATTTTTACAGTGGTATATATCACAGTGATAGTGTGACAGTGGTTCCATCATTATAATTCTACTTCAGGGCGGTTGGACGGGGCAAGGACGGGTGGTGGGTGGTGGTGGTTTATTGATGATGCTTTCTAAGGTATGTTTTTTCCAGGTCATCTCACCATTTTCGCAATAGATTTTTTCTAGAATGATTCAGACCGTGAAATTGCTATTCCATTGAGGAAACATATCCAAGTATCTGTGGTAAAAAATTCATCTTGTGGTTCGTTGTATTTTTGGAGTTACACTCCGTGGAAAATAGGGTTTGTGGCTAGTCTTGAAACTAGTCAAAAACAGGTGTTTCGGGTAAACACGTCATAAATTCTTCATAACAGATCCAAATTCAGTAATACCAAATGTGTTGGTTAGAGTATAGTCTATAGTATGCTGTGTAACAGTTTCATATTAATTCAACAAATATTTCGTTCGGGGCACGCTCTACAAGGTCGCTCTCTAAAATAAGCCATAATTCATAAAGGTATGCCATGTTTGATATAACTACTTTCTGAGAGGTTCCAAGTAGTGAGACTTAGAGGAATTGCACAAAAAACACTGAAGAACATTGTGTATTAGTTTCATATCTTTATTCATTACAGGTACAAAGTTATGATTATTTCAAGTTAGGGTTGTTGACTAATCCAAAACTAGTCATGTGAGACTAAAGAAACGTTTGATGTAAATGCTAGTCTCTTGTTGTTTAAAGTTAAGGAAGGTTTGCAGGTATGTGATCATATACACCAAGTCTATTACATAGTTATAAATCATATTTGGATGATGAAATTGATGAGGTCTTTTTGTTGAGGTACAAGTTGGGTACATGGTTGAGACAAGTAGTTGATGAGTTGGCACATACATGAGGTGTATAGTTGATGATGCTGGTACATATTGATGAGTCATAGTTGATGAGTACTTGACACATGATTGGTACATATTTGGTACATGGTTGGTTGCACTTTTTTATGGTACAATTTGATTATAGGTTGAGGTACAGGTTGATGCATGGTTCAAGTTATTGGTATAGGTTGATTGGTACATGTTTACAACGATATATCTCACAGTGATAGTGTGACAGTGGTTCCATCATTCTACTTCTAATTCAGTGTGTTGGACGGGGCAAGGACAAGTGGTTGTAGCCACATTCCAGTTATAGCCAGAGAATATAGGGGGTTGTAGCCTCCTTCTGGTTGTAGCCAAAGATTTGGGGAGTTGGAGCTTCCCTCAGGTTGTAGCTTGAGAAACTAGGGGGTTGGAGCCTCCTTCCAGTTGCAGCTGGAAAACAAAGGAAATTGGTGCTTCCAATGAATGTAATTCTTCAAGACATATAAGATAAAACATTCCGTGGTTTTATCCCGATTTGGGTTTCCACGTAAAAGACTGGTGTACTGTGTATGTGTGTGATTGTTAATTTCTTATTGCTCATTATTGGATAATAATTCTACATTGATATAACACTTGGATTATTTGGAGAAAAAGGATTATAATTATGCTATTACTGATTCACCCCCCCTCTCAGTAATCCAACACGTAGGTCTCTAATAGTCATCTTGGGTTCTTGAAATCTAATCCATCAAAATCAATCAATAATAATAATATACATTATTCACTTGAAATTTTTTGGGTCTACATGCTTTGTTCACATTTCTACACAACAAAGACAAAAATTAGATGGAAAATCAGTGAAATGTATTTTCATTGGATATTCATAAGATATCAAGGCTTATAGGTATTATGATCCACTTACTAATAAACTTTATGTTAGTAGATATGCGATCTTTGATGAAGGGGGAGTTTATCTCAAGAATGAAGGAGAAGATAAAGTGATTACTCCACATATTGAAAATTTAATTTTTGATAACAATGATCAATCTTTGCAGCCTTCTATTGCAAGAAATGCAAGTTCACCCTAAAGGATTTCTCCATCAAAGGCATCTTCATCTTCTCCAATAAAAATATCTCAAGTTGATGCATAAGAAACACCTCCATCTAGTTCCCTTAGAAAAAACATGAAGATTGAAGGAGATATTTGAGACATCTAGGTATGTCAGTAATGATTTTGCTCTTTTTTCTTCTTCCCATGTTGAACCTTTTAATTTTAAAGAATCTTGAACTGATGAGCCATGGGTGCAATCCATGGAGGATGAGATTTCATAGATTGAAAAAAATGATACATGGGAGTTAGTTGATCATCCTCATGGAAAATCCACTATTGAAGTAAAGTGGATTTACAGGCTAAAATTTAATATGGATGGAAGTATTTCAAAGTATAAGGCACACTTAGTTGCAAAAATATATGTGCAACAAGAAGGAATTGACTATGATGAAACATTTTCTCCTGTAGCAAGAATTTAAGCTATAGGAACTTTTCTTTCCATCGCATCTCAGTTAAATTTAAAAATTTATCAAATGTATGTTAAATCTTCTTTCTTAAATGGATATTTGAAGGAAGAATTTTATGTTGAACAACCTCATGGTTTCATTGCTAAAGGTAAACAAGATAAGGTTTGTAGGCTTAAAAAGACTCTTTATGGTCTTAAACAAGCCCCTAGAGCTTGGTACTCTAGAATTAATAATTGTCTTCACGATTGTGGCTTTGATAACTGTCCTTCTGAGAGTACTATGTACAAAAAGGTTGTGGGATAAGATTTCATCATTGTTTTCTTATATGTAGATGACTTAATTTTTATGAGCACCTCACCCTCACTTGTGAAGGAGTTCAAAGAGGCAATGGAATCTAAATTTGAGATGTCTTATTTAGGAGAAATGCAATATTTTTGGGTATGCAAATCAAACAAACAAATACAAGTATACCAATTGGTCAATCCAAATATATGTTGAAGACTTGTTGAAGAGGTTTAACATGAAAGGTTGTAAACATGTGAGAACCCTCTTAGTTGTTGGGAGTAAATTGATGAAGGAAGATGAAAATCCACTTTGTAATGCCACTCTTTATAGATCTCTGATTGACAATCTTATGTATCTGAGAGACACTATACTGGACATCATGTTTTCTGTGAGTCTGGTTGCTAGGTTCATGCATCAACCTCATGAGTATCATTGGTGGGCAACCAAAAGAATCCTCATATATGTAAGTGGTAAAATATTTTTTGGATTTTTTTATAATGATACTAATGATTCCAATGTTGTAGCATACACAAATGTAGATTGGCTAGGTTGCTTGGATGATTGAAAGAGAACTTCTATGTAATGACCCCACCATTATGAAAACAATAGCGACGTACAACTGGTAATTTTTTTTTCTTTTTGTGTTAAGAAATTATATATCACAATTAAAAGTATCATCATCAATACATCATCCCAATTAAATTAACGAAACAAAAATTTACGCATTAACAATCAATCACGACTCAAGTCGACACATCATCACCATGAATAACAATACGCATATCGACGTAGTTGCACAAATAAATAGCACAACATCATAATTGCATTCATACAATTAATAATGATGTAGAAACAATACGACTCATAAGTCGCTCAACTCATCTCATAAAGATAATCATCGGATAACACCAGGATCACATGAGATAACATAACGATAACTTAAGGATCATAAATATAATCATAAGAATGACAAAATACACTACCCACCCAACCTACCCTACAAGGTTAGGACCTCCAAGACACATAAACAACGCTCAAGCCCAAGTTCCAATTGATTTTAACCATTTAAGGTCTCAGGGTTGGCGACGATTCTAAGGAAGAAGAAGGTGTCTACATCCCACTAACACAATCATTCCAAGCAAATAGCTAAATCAACGGAGTCTATGATCATCGATCTCATCAATCCATCAATCCTAAATCAATTAGTCAAGGCACAAGGGTAATGATTCACATATCACATAATAGACCACAATAAATCCAAGACACATAAGCAAGTATTAGTTATATTCGAGGTGCAAATCCCAAACACTTAATCATTACTCATCAACAATTAAATGATGCAAGAGAAACATAATTTAACATAATTATATGTCGACATACATCAACTAATTACATAACTCATCATCATCATCCATCAAAATTTCCTGGCGCAAGTAATCTAATCATATGACCAATCCTACATCATTCATCAAAATTCACGATGCACTTCCCAACAACAATCCTTATACTTTCCTTAGTTACAAAGTATAATCTACTACAATTTTGCGATCGTTAACAATTTCTAAGGCACTTAACAACACTGAAATGCACCTACACAAATAATTCAACATAACAATTTAATCATCTAGTAACTAGAACAAAGATCACCCCCACTTAAAACTACTTTACCAAGAAGTTCTAAACTTGTCCTTTACCGATAAAGTTAAGGGCACAAGGGATAAGGTAATGGAACCTACAACAATACTTAATCTCTCCAAATGCGCATTTACTCTTACTAATACAAAGGATGTGACGATTCACCTAAAAAGAAGTAGAGTTCCTTTGCACAAGTAACGCCATTGTATCAACAATAAGAAGATAAAACACCCTTTGTGTGGTACTTGTGTGGCGAGGCAATAAGGTGAACATGGAAACATTATTTTCCCTATCTGTCATGAAGTTGCACAACTCGTGCAACACCTTAAGATCCCTAAATGCGCAAGGCGCCTTATAAAATCCATTATGACTAAAGGGAAAACAATAATTAAAATGTTAAAAATTAAAACACTATTAAAAAAAACTTGAAAGGGAAGTCTATCCTATTCACTAATTAAGACATCACATTAGGGAAGAAACCCTAACATGTGTTACACAATAGCCTTTGCAAAATGCTAAGTCAATCCTCTCAATAATTTATGTTGCGAGGTACTTTTGGGAACATTCATTTTTGGGTTATCCAAGGAATACAAAAGGTGGTTCTCCTTAGTCACTTTAAAGTATTGACCAACATACTATTTTTAGGGTCTTGGTGGGCCTAAAATAATATCTAAAGCGCTTTCCCAAGTGGTGCTTTAGGAATTTCAAGGATGGTTTAATCTAGGATAAGAATTAGGCTAGAGATAAGAATTATTCCTTATCTCAGCTTAAGGAAGGTTGTTGACTAAAGGTAAAAGTATGAATCGAAGTCATGGTTACCTCCTCCGAAAAAGTCAATCCGCTATCGTCTATAGGAAAATCACAAGAGGCGTAACTTCATCCATTTATATAACCCCACATTGATTGTCTGAAAAATAGTCTATGCAATTATTAACATAATGACATTTTGAAGGAGGTTTCAGACACCGAGCAACTTCATTCACGAGGAGGCTCAGGAGGCTAGGCTATAAGAGCTAGTCAAGGGCAGCTCACATGATGGGCTCTGGTTTTGTTTTGCGCCACAGAGAGGGGAGTTAGCTTTTAAGGAGTAATAAGTGACAAGAAGATTTTTCAGTTGCTAAGGGAACATTTGTGATGAATTCATAGACATTCGATAAGGAGTGGTAGTACCATTGAATTCACTGGTAGAAGGGATGCAAAAATTGGGTGAATAGAATCGCTACAGGATTCTCATTCCATCGTGGGAGGAAAAAATATCTGAAGGGAATCATTAGGAAAAATTTGCCAAGCGAGGGGCACTGCGAGTCATTGCAGGAAGCAAAGTGTTGCAAGAAACCCAACAAGGATGGAGAAGAGAATGCTACCAGAGTGGGAGCATTCAACGCATGAGGGGAAACTCACTATAAGAATTTCTGAGGTGTTTCTCTACAGGAAAATCAACAAAAACGCTCCAACAATCAAGAATTACTTGACTCGTCAAATGGAAATTTGTGAGGAACATCTGAGATGGGAAGCTTCTTGGCTACACACACTATCCCAGTGACACAAGTTGCTTGAAATTATCTAGTAATGGGCATTTGAAATAAGAAGACCACCAACTTCTTACTGCCGAAATCTTAACCCCCTTATTATAATATCTGCATCCCAACAACTAGGGTATGCCCAATGTCTTTTCTTCGGGCCTTTTTGGGAGACAGTACCATAGCTTCAATAGAGCGGATTCTTCCAACTCAAAATTCCTAAGATCTTTTCTGAAATGATGCTTCATGAAGTCAATATTGCAAGAATATCAGTGGGGCATAACCATCCCCCTTCATCTTGGACCGAGGTAGGGAAAGGCAAGGTTTGCGAGATGCGAAGAACTCTCAGGCTCAGATTCAATTCTGGTCCACCAGTCAGTGAGGTCAATATTGAAATAACCTGACCCTTGGATGGGCCTTGTCATAAAAATAAAACACATGGGACCAAATCCTGAGTTCATGAGACCATAATCATAAACAATTTTATGCTCATTCTGAGAAGCCAACGGTGTAGCTAAATGCAACAAGATAATTGAGAAGAAATTCCAAAATGCGCGAGTCAGTACCCTCCCCAACTGCTCATTGTTAATTTGAATTCCAAGCCCCAATTTCTGATGGTTGAAAATGATTAAGCACAACAGAGATTGTTGTTAAGGGGGGGGGGGTTATAATGCCATTCGCCTCGTGCTAGCAGACTGATCTATCCAGAAGATGCAAGGGAAACCTTATTACAAGAAAAGAAATATTGGTACTTAAATATGAGAATAACTTCATATCAATTAAAAAAATACGAACTAACAAGGGGATCTAGCATTCAAAAGGACAAAAAATCATAATTTCCAATACTTAGTGAGACTTTGGAATTGGCATTATTCTCCTGAGTTTCTTTTCTAACAAACGTCGGGAACTTATCAATCGATATTCTGAATACACATAATTGCATCAATTTATAAAACTCATTTACAATTAAATCCTTTATAAATGCAATCTCAATAAAAATACTGTATCTGGTGAGATGGAATTCAAAGACGTTCTTCCACGATGACGCTTGTCCCGACCTCCCACTTGCTAACTGTAGAGACTTCACCGGTACCTCCTAACCAATGCTAGGGGTACTCTTCTTTCCCTTGAGCCTCCCGAGCCGCAAAGGGGCCATACACACAAACCAGAGAAAAGCTAGCTCCCAGCTCACCTCGCAAGGTTGAGCTACCACTCTCTATTCGAGTTGGGTATCCCAACTCCCACAAGAAAAATCAGTCAAGAAAAATATGACAACATAACCTTACGCATACCAGTCGTGATCCATTCCTCTTCTCTACCATTACTTTTATAGAGTTTTCTTAGTGACCATTTTCCAATTGCACATTAAAGCCTTTTTATTAAAAATTAATTAGGAAATACTCTCCCCCGTACACTTGTCACCCAATCCCTTAATTGCACCAGAATTTCATTTAATTAATTAAATTAATTGTCAATTTCCCTCACCCACCTAAAAGCGTTCCTAAAAATGTTCCTTGATTACGCTTTATTCCCTCAATTTCCTTTAATGACTGACATATTTCTTAAAGCTTAGTTGAGTTTTATTTATTGAAAGTTTTCTAGACTAGATTCCTTTCTATGTTCCACATTCCTTTTTGCATTTAATTTTCCCTTTTTGTCTAAGTTCCAAATTAGCATGTTTTTCCTATAAACAATAATTAATTCTTAGATAAATTATTTCTCCTTTAAATTCTTAATTTGATTTTTCTTCATCCCCCTTTTATTTATTGATTAATTAATTTTTAGTCCTCATACCCTATTTAGACCTAGGATTAAATTTCAACTAGGCTTAGCATTTTTTAAGGGAAATTATAATAAATAAACTTTACTTATACCATATTTATTTTAAGGCTGAGCACATCAAAATGAAATATTGTTTTCTAGGCACCTAAGTTCATTTACTCACCAGTGCTAAAAAATAACGATGTGCCCTTCAAGACGCTCTACATGCTCCAAGGGTTCCACTCGCCTTTATTCATGTTTCATTTATGCGACGTTCCCTTCAAGATGCACTACGTGATCCAAGGGTTCCACTCACCCTTGACTAATTTTGGTAGACGTCCAATCCCTGGAGTCAACACTCCATGAGACAACCTTGTGGGAGACTAAGGGCCTCTAAGGAATAAGGACCCTGCCTTATTGCACCACCCTTAGAATATTCATGAGAAACTATCTCAGTCTGCCCTCACGACATCGTGGATCTCTCAAACTAGGTAATTGTTAACCTACAATTCGAGCCATGGAGGGAGTGATAGTAGGCTGTGATAGGGCTGTTGCCACACCTCTCCGTCAATATCTCTGGTTGTCGTGCATGGCCCCTTTACTCCTAATGTGAGTCTGATTAGCAAGAAATCATCAACTTGCATCCATCAACAAAGTCAACGATCCATAAACAACATCATAATATACCTTCTCATATGTCACATATGAAAAAATAGAAATACCCAACCATATACAGTCCACTCCTTGACTCGATCCAGAGTCCAAGGAGGTCCATCAATGCCATTGACATCCCCAATCTGTCAATGTCCTGCACACCCAGGAGAACCCATCAATAACACATGTCTATACACATATAATCAAATAACATAACATCATAATCCATAAGCGAAGCAGACAATCATATAATGAACTGGATCACTTGCACGCAAGTGTCCTCAAAGAATAAGTCAAATCAAGTGTGTGCAAGAGTGGGATGTTACATTCTGTAACATCCCGCTCTGGCGCACTGAGAAAACTTATTATTTGAGGACACTTGCTTGCAAGTGATCTGGACTTTTCTGATGTTAAAACATTTATACTTGATTATGATGCGTTATGATAGATGACATGATTCTTTACTATTTGATGTAGAATGGTGCTATTGACTCAGTTTTATTGAGTGTGCAAGGTTTTGGACCTTGAGGATGCAGAGGCATCGATGGAACACCTTGGACTCCGGATTGATTCAGGGAGTGTGCTATTTGGGTTGATTTATTTACTGTGATATTTCATTGATTTGATGATTTGATGTTGACATGTTCTGACATGATTGTCGATGATGCAGGCTGACGATAGCTTTCCGACCAGACTCACATATGGAGTAAAGGGGCCACACATGATTTCCAGAGAGGTTGAGGGAGAGGGGTGGACAACAGCCCTGCCACCACCTGCTAGCACTCCCGTCGTGGCTCAAACTGTAGGTTAATGATTACCTAGTTCGAGAGGATCCACGATGCCGTGAGGGCAGACTGCGACAGTCGCTCACGATGATTCTAAGGGGCGTGCAATAAGGTGGGGGCCTTATTCCTTAGAGCCCTTAGTCTCCCACAAGTTCACCTGGAGGAGTGTTGACTACAGGGGTTATAGATGTCTACCAATCAGTCCAGTTGACGAGTGGCACCCTTGGAGCACGTGGTGCATCCTGAAGGGCACGTCGTACAAAAGAAACACAAGAAGCGAGTGGCACCCTTGGAGCACGAGGTGCATCCTGAAGGGCACGTCGTGCAAAGGAAACGAACAAGGCGAGTGGCACCCTTGGAGCACGTGGTGCGTCCTGAAGGGCACGTCGCATTGATTTGGAT
>JASDQU010320663.1:0-13106 GCA_032191745.1 Picea mariana
ATTTGCATCGGGTTCATGAGACCATTGCATGGAAGCTCTTGGCTATGCGTATACTACAATCTCGGACTGTTGTTCTGGATTGATGATAGGTGAAACCTCGACCATAAAGTTGACGAAGAAGGTGTCCATCCCTTGTACTTCAGGGGTATCCACAGAAGGTGTATATGGTTCGTTGGGATCATTTAAATCCGTGACTGTGAACTTAAGGTAACGCTCATGATTCACTTTAATCTTGTTGCTCTTGCTATTTTCTGGAAGCCATAGATGAGACCAATCTGTTGCGAAGTAACCGTGTAGCTGCTCCGACTAGTCCCTGCTTAAAAACAGACCATACACTTCTGGAATATCCACAACAATTATATCAATAACTTTATGAACCTTTGGGTTAGACGATAATCTAATCAATACATTTTTTAGTTTGCCTATAACTTTAACATTTGTCCGATCAAGTTGTATGATTTTTAAAGTAGATGGTTCCACTTCGGCGTTGATCTTTTGGCAGACAAACCAAGGCATCACATTGGATGACGCTCCTAAGTCCACCATACAATTATGCACATTTCTGTTGAAAATCTCGAAAGTTAAAAGAAAAGGAGGTACATTCTTGCGAGTACTAAGAGTAGTAGCTTGTGACTTTTTACTCGCCTATTCTAAAGCTACTTTATCTACATTATTTACGTTATTTACATTATTTACATGGACTACAGGAAGGCTTCCTTTATCTTGAGGCTCAGGATTATTTTTAGTGGAAGTCTTCTAAGGGACTTTGCTTTGCACAACCTTATTACCACTTGAATTACCATTCTTGCCGTTCTCTGAAATATTTTGTAACATCTTTTGTAACAAAAATGGAAATTTTAACAACTCATAAATAGAAATGTTAGCCCTTAAATTTTTAAGATCTTCTACAACATCATAATCTAAGTTAGGGCTCACATTATTCTGTTTAGGTTCAACTGATTTAGATTGCTTTGGAGGCGAAGTTGTAGTATTTTCAAAAGAAGTTTTATTTGTTGTCTTACTCCTAGTGTTATAAGGGTGAACAGTCTCGAAGTTGGCTTGAAAGATGCTATCCGAGAAATGTCCATAGATGTTTGTAGAAGACTCTTCTTCTTGAACTGTTTCCAGTTCAACTACCTCCTGAGGGATCTCAGGGGGTATCAAGTTATCTTGGGCTTCTAGAATTGTTTGAAGTGCACATTGAAACTTTCTAGATTTAAGCCTTTGGGATTTGGATTAGGTCGGTTGGTAGGAAAAGGCTTTCAGAAAGGGGGTTTTTAGGGTCCTTTACTTGAGGAAGCTTCTTCAGTTGACCTTTTTAAATCTATAACTTGATTAGACAGTTTTTGAACAACTTTAATTAAATTTTCTAAATCAGAGTTTTCAGGTTGTGTTTTGCTTTGTGTAGGTCTGGGGAGAATTTCAATCTTCTTTTTGGTAGAAGAACTAGTTTCAGTTTCGTTGCTAGAGGAATCCCTAAGACTAAGTATGTCCTTTTCAATCTGACTGGCCTCCTCGAAGGCCTCTAACAACGTGGCTTTCTTGGATCGTTTAACCCAAATAGATATACTTTGATGCAAAGATTTAGTGTAGTAAGCTATTATAAGACTCTCAACAGGCATAGAATCTGCAGGGATTCGACTTTTAAGCATTAAGAATCTTTGATTAAAGTCTTTAACTTTTTCTTTTGGGTTCATTCTTAAGCTAGAAAGATCCATGACTAAAACTTCCGGAGGTTTACCGTCTCCGAATTTTTCTAAAAATCATGACTCAAACTTTTCCCAGGACACGATGGTGTGTGGTTGTTGGGCAAAGTACCAAGTGGGTGCATTACCCTCAAAAGTGTAAGGGAACAACCTACTGACAATGTCTTCATGTTCAACATTGCGGAGTCTAATGGATAACATAAATTTTTTAATATGATCTTCATCTATTTGTTTCGAATCAGGATCAAACTTAGGAAGCCATTTCTTAGGGTGCTTACGTAAAGGATGCTGGGCTCCAGGTACAGCTACAACATCCTGGTCAAGCCAAGGTCTAGCAGGATTGTTTTGATTTTCCATTGGGGTAGTGGGTGTGGAAGGCTGAGAAGGTGAATTTCCTTCGTCAGAAGAGGAATCTCCTCTAGAAGAGGAAGGAGACGAGGGAGGTGGTGAAGGAGGTATCCCAGATCCTCCTGCAGTAGGATTTGTGATTGGATCTGTAGGATTCACAGTGAGATTAGTATCACCTAATTGTTCTCTGATATCAGAGAAATCTAAAGGTTGACCCCACGGACGGTTTGGTTGCCTAAGACGAGCTAAGGCACTATGTGTTTTAATAAGAGATTGACGGACAATCTCTTGAATGTCACCACCTGTAGGATTAGGGGTTGTTGTCTCAACTGTGATCTGTGGATTGTTGGTTGAAGTAGTTGTTGTTTGAAGGGGAATATTATCATGTGAACGACTTCCAGTCACTATAGGTGAGCGATTAGGGGGTGGAGGAGTCTTGCGACTGCCTCGTTCCATTAATTAAGTTCAGGCCCTCCTTCTAGCGCCATTTGTTGATGGGCGAAATTGACCGTCCGTCAACTGAGAGAGTGGAACCGGTCCGGGGTTGTCTAATAACCCAAGCCGTTTGGAATGAACCACCCTGACGGGTTTAGCGGCTCTGTTAGCCGATCTAAGGTCCTAGGAAATACAAAGAGAAAACTAATATAAACTAACTAATCTAACTAAAACTAAACTAATCTAAAACTAAATAAACTAACTAAAACTAAATAAACTAACTAAACTAACTAAAACTAAATAAACAAACTAAACTAACTAACAATAAATAAAACGAACTAATCTAACTAATATAATTAAAACTAACTATTAAACAAACAAACTAATATATATACAAACTACTAACTGAAATATGACTTATTCACAAAATATACAATATCTACAAAGTACAGATTTAAATAAAACCTGGAAAATTCATTAACTTTCTGCCCTAAGATAGAGAAAGATATTTTTGTGGATTTTATGATTTTATGAACAAGAAATAAAACTTACTAAAATTAAACAATCTAATATACTAACTACACATATATCTAACTAAAATACTAACAAATACACTAAACAAATAAACACAAATAGACCTGGAAACACTCCAAATTTGTCCTGTGTATGATGACTTCGAAGCTGGTCGGAGGAAGAAAACTCGCACCGGATAGTCCAGAAGCTTCTTGTAAACGATAGGCTGCAATGATCTTTGAGTTTATTTACAGGACAAACAATACATAAAAAATCATAACAATTATATGATTTATAAATCTCTGCAATAAGGGAAACCTGTTATGCAAAAACTTATACTTAATAATCCAATTAATGAAGAAGAGAAATCTGTCTTTCACAAACTGAATCAAATAATTGCTATGTCTTTTAAATACTAGAAGAAATCATATATGGATTAAAGTGATTAAATCATATCATTTGCAAAAATATTAAGATAGCTAAAGTTGTCATTAACCAAATGCAAATTGATACACATGAACATGAAACAAAATATTGATATTATGAAAAGCTAAAGCTGTAGCAGAACATCAATTTCTGTCCCAGTCTGTATTAAAATTCCATATCCTTGTTCTCCCACGAATTAGGATGCCATTATTACAAAAATAATAAGTATTTATAAGTTTTTTCCACGGTGTAAAACCTCCCTGTGGCAGTTATCAAATTGTTTACATAATCTAGGAAGATATTCCCAAGATCAACTAACCTAGGAAACTAAAATGAAACCAAAATATTTCAAATATCCTCTAACTGCTCATCAAATCCATTGCAATTTCGAATTCACCTGAAATGGACCAAGAATAACAAGTTAGAAAAATATTTTATTAACAAAACAATAAAAATCTAATTCCACAGACTTAGCTACAGAATCATCTGATTTTGTAGCTAGTCTAAAATAATATACAGAATCAGAATTGAAATCAAATCAAATCTTTGAATGAGATTTAATTCAATTATCTTTTAACAACCATTTGAAAATGATTTATCCAATTGGAGATTGATAAACCATTTAAAATCAAAACAGAATCATAAAATCATTCAACTTTGTTCGCTTAATTACCACAGAATCGTGTCTAAAAGAGTCATATCTAGTGCAACCAATAAAAACAAATCTAATGCATTTGTTATGCCGTTATACCAACAGGAGATATAATCAAATTGAAACGAATCGTTTACAATTCGTTGTAACGACATAGCAAACAAGGTGTATCATAGTGCGTAAGAGATACCCGATCACGTTTTTGCAAACTGAGGTAAGCAAGATCGATTACATTCAATGAATCGTAACCAAATTTGATAACAAAAATAGCACAGTCAATCAAATCGTTTCATAACCACCCGAATCTAACATTTTTGTAATCTTTTGATATCAATTTGAAACGATTATAATTCGACAGGATCATTCCAATCGTTATAACTGAGTTGACACAGAAAACGGTCCATGCTAGGAATAGATTAATTCAAATTCGGTGCGAAAATTAATTTAAAACAAGATCCCAACAGGCTTGGTAGATTTCTTAATTCATTGTGGCCAATTTGGGCAAATAGGGTTGATCAACTTTGATCAAAATGAAATCGTTCTAATTAACGAATCAATCGACTGAGGTTTATCATAGTTGTCACGAATCGAATCCATTCCATGATTCGGGCACAACTGTACAGACTTAAATGAACATATTGTTTTTCTAAAAACAGAGTAGTTCATTTCCCAAATTAAAATCGAACAGAGCAATATCTCAGTTTTGAACATCGTAAGAAAGAGCATATCATAAGAATTAATTCAATCGAATGTTTGCCAACCGTAGCATATAGATCATAACAAAATCAAATCCGAATATGATTGTGTTCTAAACTGAGTATGAAAAAACTCTTTTTGAAATTGGATACATACCAATCCATTCGAAGACACACTATTAATTTTGTCGACTAAATAAGGCAAACCAGTCAATCAAATCTAAACGCATACCACTCAAATCCAATCAAAATCTATCGATCTCTATACTGGGAATGATCGGATTATTTATCGGATCAACATTTCAAAAAAAAACTATATATAGAATATTCGCAATATAACAGAATCATTCAAGATGTGAACAGAACTGTTTAAAAACTGAATACAAATCATTATAGCAAACTAGATTATTTACAAAACAAAATGATGTGAAAACCATACCTGTGTAGCGACGAGACCACTTGATTATGCCAGCTTGGAATTCACAACACCCGTGGCTGATTCCACGTTCTTGAAAAAGATAGAACTGGTTGTATTTTGTTTTTTATCCACTGCTTGAAGCTTGGCTTTTTGTCTAGTTAGCACGGCAATCTGGTCTTCCAAAGATTGAATCTTTGAATGAAGTATAGGAACATCAACATAATATCGCTCTAACCACGAATTGCACTGATCACAAGGTGACCGTGTAGGTTTAGACAGAGCAGGCAAGGGTTTGGGTAAATGATCGAGGGTTTCACAAGGCAACTTAATGCCTGGGTAATTAGGGTCATCCTTTAGGCAAGGGGGTAGGTTTGATACAAAGTCATATGAGGGTTCGGCACACAAACCTTGCGAATAGGGGTATTCGCTGGCTAGAAAATGCTCGACATCCGAATCAGAATCCTCACTTAGGGTGATAGGGTTTGAATGTGCAGGGGGTTTTGCCTTGTTTCGTGCCATCTGTGAAATCAAAAGTGTATTCCTTTTACCCTTATCGTTAGCAGTAGGTTTTACCTTAGGTTTCTTGCTCACAGGATTTTTGATGGCCTCTGCATTCTTAGTTACAGTGTCAGGTAGGTCGATAGGAGGGTTGGGGAGGGTTTAGGCAGTAGGAGATATAAGGGTAGAGGCGGTTCGGCCTTAGTCTCAGTTACCACAGGTTTATCAACCGGTACAGGGTCAATATCTTCAAAGCCATTACGGGCGATGAAGGCCTTCCAACTGTCACCAAGCAAACTCAACTAATAAACAACAATGAGCTTAATAAGCCCACGATGAAATAACTTTTTGTCAGCCTTGTGCCTCTTATATTTTTTTGGACATCTTATACAAGCTCCGATGAAAATAGAATGGCATGTTTAGAGGATAACCTATAAAAATCATCAATAGACGCAGGTGATAAAGGAATACAAGCTGGTATCTACCTTCGCAGGTGACGAATTGCTTGATTATCATTAACAAATCGTTGCATCGTTGTTTAAGCATAGTCACGGGCATACCTCTATCATAGGAGGTGATTTTTCACGACTGAAACAACAATGTCCACGTCACTTCCTCGACCTTGCAATTCTTAAACCACCGCTGTCCAGAAGCAGATAACCCCGTAGCTGAGCTGATGAATTTTTCATCAATCTCTAACTGTACATCGCCTACTTTGGCTCGACAACCATCGAAGGTTGTAGCAAACTGTTGGGCTACACAAAGGTTAAAACCCTCAAAACGTTTTACGAAGGTAAGCCATCCACCGTCTACCAAATCTTGGCAGGCATTATCAAACATCAATAGGGCCTGGTTGCCATTGGGTTCAACTCGCACGACTGGAGCCATGTAGCTGAATGCATGGTAAGGGAAGGGTTCGAATTCACCGACGCATACAGGAACAAAGCTACCTGAACCAACAACAATGAATGAGCAAAAGGGGGTAAGCATAAATGCGCGCATGCGAGGGTGGTGGAGTCTGCCATGCATAATATTCATTACCCAAGTACAACCGCCAAGTTTCATAGCTTTTCGCTCCATGATAATAGTTCAGCCATTAAGTCATGCGTAAAACCAATGAAATCCAATGTGTATACATGAAAATGTTATGCCACGGTGTTCAAAACATTCGACATATAAATCAAAAACCCATAAACCAACTATGCGCCAATGTATACGATCAAAAGTTTAACCAAGGTGCCAAACGATATTCATAATAGTTGACAAGCCTAAAGTTAAAAAAATTTAACATAAGGATTCATATCATAAATATGTAAAAAATTTAATCAAAACCCCTATGCATTTCATAGAATCAATGATCAGGCAAGTCATATAAAGTGCAGATCCAAATGCTAAATGCCTTGCAAACTCAATGAAACTCAATCACATCATCAATATAAGAATGACCAATGAGCAAGGTTCGAAAGTTCTTCCAGCTACATAATGATAGACAAAGGTAAGCACAGTAAGAACATCGATAAAAAGATTATGACGGTTCAGATAGTGATCAAAATGTAACTTCGAAAGATTTAGTTTTCACGCTTACAGACGTGAAAACAAAATGAAAACAAGTGTGTAAATGTCGCAAGAAATGAAAATGTCGTTTATCTAAAAACTGTGACAAAATTTGATGTTTGCAAGACAAAGGTGTAGGCAGATTATAGGATCATGGAAAAATGTGATTGGCTGCCAACACCAGGGTAAATTTAGTCTCAACCAATAAGGTGTTTGATTCATTGTCACCCTCAGGAATCAAATATGAAGCTTTAGGTTGTTCTTTTCCTAGGGAAGATTTCACTTCCATCCCCGACAATGACACCAAAATGTTAGCACTCTGTAAAAAATTTCGACTGATAAAACAAATGATAGAGGTAACCTACAAACCACTTAAGAGTTGGGTACTAGCCTACTCATCTCAAAGAGGGCTCTCTCCTGTCACTTGGTCTTTTGTTGCTTTGAAGGGTTTTTTATAATTTTGTTGGCAAGGAAGGGGAGGGACACTTAGGGCTATGGATTAAAACTTTTGAAAATGAATGGAAGAACTGACTAGTCAGTATAAATTTCCATAGGATAAAGGCTAAATGAGGTGATAAATCTGAGTTATATATTGAAATTTGCAGAGTGTAAGAAGAAAGGAAAATCATATAACTGTATCAGAGCATTAAATAAATGAATTCTGACTTAGTTAGGAAGAACTTAACATAGTTTAAATTAATTAAGCCAAGAGCATCACAAGATGAATTATGGGCCTTTAACTATCCAATTTAAATAGAATATATTGGAAATGAAATCAGAAATATAGGATATACATAAAAAGAGAGAAGACAAAACTCAAACCACCACCATTAGAATATTTTCATGGAGACTTCAAGACATCTGTATGTGTATTCTATTCAGCTTCAGAAAATTACATTCAAGTTCCAAATAGATAAAATCATTCCCTTGCACTTTTTCTAACCCTTAATACATTTGGAACTCCTAATATTTATACAAGCCAAGTTCCTTCAGTTTGAAACCAATTACAATGATTAAAATGAAAAGTTTTGGTTTTGAAACCATTTACAATGATTAAAAGAAACGCTTCAGTTTTTGAAACCATTTACAATGATTACAATAAACGTTTCTTGACCTGGACTCTAGATCCTCTGGATTTTTGGTCCCTTTCCTCCCCACCTATTCTTCTTTGGTCTTCCACATTATCTACCATCTTTAGTGACATCTAGACATCATTTAATGGACCCTACAAAACTGCATTTTGTCTTACCCAGCCGTACTATCTCCTTCCATTGCAAGTCAAAAGGGGTATCATAATATATCATTTCCTTTTTCAAAATCTCCAAGTCAATGCAGGAAGCATATGACATGACTGGTAGTCCAAGTTTGAATACTTTGAACTGATTCATAATTTCAAAGTCTGTAATCAGATGATCCACTAATTTAGCTCCTTTCATATTTTTCTCCAGGCTTTCCAACTTGGAGTGATCCATTCTTCACTAAGTCAAGAGAGCATTGTATTATTCCTGATCATACAATTTTCCCTTTCCATCCCAAAATGGTGGAATTCCTTTGATAAACAATTCTTCGAACAAATCCTTGAACTCTTTCACACTTTGTTCCATCTTTGTTGCCTTGGTTTGGACTGATTTCAATAGGTTATGTTTATAAATAAACCTTCTGGCCCAAATAATCAATGTAGTTATGTCTTTAACCCAATAGTCTGAAGTTCTACAGTAGGAACAACATTGAGTAGATTTATGGCATTCTGGGCCCATTCTGATGGTTTCTTTGCTAAATTTTCATTCATAACAGTGCACTTGCTTCTGGATGAAATGGCTATATTGTCTTTATCATTAATGAAATTTAAATATACTCTAAACTTGGCAACTTCAACAGCTATAGAGTCCCATATGATATGCTTGGCCCCATGCAACATGCCTTTTCCTCTTAACCTCATCTTCAATTTATCTATCCCTTCCTGCAAGACTTCATTCTTCTTTTGAAATTAAGCCATTATTTCATCCTTTTCATGCATCTCTTGCTTCAATTTCTTTATGCTTCCTTTTAGCCCTTTGATTTCTCCTTCTTTCAAGATAACTTGTGACATAGCCTAGGCAAGCCCTTCAGTGTTTGACCCAAATTCTGCAGTAGAAGATGCAACTACAACCTTGTTTAGTAATTTTGTCTTTTCTTGTGACCATTTCACCTTTTCTCATTCTAGATGCAACACCCTATATTTGTATTCCAATGTCTCTTGATGCAGTGTTTCCTTTTCTTGTTCTAGAGAAACCAATTTTGTTGTTTGTGGATGCTTTGTAGCAGACATTTTCAATTTCTTCTTCAAACTTTGAATTAATTTGTCTTTCTCATCCAATGAGGATTTCAACCCTTAGGGGCCTTCAGATTCCATCCTCTTGACCTGATTCTTCCAAGATATTCTAGATGATTTTTCCTGCCTCAACTGTCCTTCCAATTTCATTGCATAAGATGACAGTTTTGAATTCTTCAAGCTTAAACTCAAGTAATCATAGTATAACATATCACTAGTATGCTTATGGAATTTGGCCTTGTCTGGAGCACTGATGTTGTCATATCTTATCTTTATCTCAGAGATTTTGTCTTCATCTGCAACTGCAATGTTAAAGGTCCTCTTTTCAACATCCCTTATTGTGAACAGGGAAGATTTATGCTAAGAAATATTTTCCACTTCAAGGACTAAATCCCTCATCTCACCTAGAGCTATGTTTCCCTTCTCAGCATATTGTTTTTCCAAATATTATTTAGATTGTTAAAATGCCTCATATGTTCTATCAAAGATATATTTCTTTTTGCTAAAGGTTCTTGAGCTTCTTTCACTTTGGAGTTTTCTTTCCTTTTCAACCTCTACAGTGCTAGTTCCACTTTCCACCATATCTAGATTTACTTCTTCTCTGGGATCTTCCTCTTCTAAATAAACTATCTGTGTATACTGTGTAAACTTCATCTTCTTTGGGGAAGTTTGCTAGTCACTAATGCCCATGGCCTATGAACTGCTTCTCTTGCTGTAAACAATTATCTTAGGAACTTTAACTATCAGTTTCTGAGAAGCTTGTTGTATTTGACTTTGTTGCAGTGTTGCTTCCACTTGTTGTGTTTGTGTTGGTTACAATATTTCTTCCATATCAACACAGACTTCTAGATTTTCCAACTTATCAAAACCCTCAACCTGTTCACGCTCATAAGGGGCATGTTTGTTCATCAATGTTCTCTTGGATATTATTTGGTGTGGATCATATCTTCTTCCCTATAGTTGTGCAAAATCAAAATCTTTGATCTTTGCTTGAACTTGAGATAAGAATGATATGGTTTTGACAATGAAGGGGCCAATAATAAAAGGGAACTTGAGGTTGGAGGCTTTGTGCAACTTCAGAAAATTCTTTGTCTCGGATATAACTCCCTGCCTGATGAATTTAATGGAAAAGATTCTAGGGGACAGAAAAATAGGCAATAGGTAAGGGAATTCATGACAACCCTAAACCCAAATTATTGTTGAGTGCATGAATAGTACCCAATCCCCCACTATGTTCTTTGTATTTGGTTGTAGATAGCTCCTCATGTCATCCAAAACTCTAGGTAGGCTAGTATTGAAAATCAAACTGTAAACTATGGACATGATTTTGTTGATGAAGATAAGTAATGCAATCCTTTTACATTCAATGGACACAAATGTTTCTTTAGAAAATTCTCTCTTGTTGGTTTCCAAGAAAATTCTCAAAATATAGGTGTAGTATCTGAAATGTCTTAGAGAATGAAAATTCACTAGTTGTTTATGGATATTATCAGCTAGGAACTGATCAAAGATGATACAGACTGACAGACCAGACTATGACTTAAAAAAGGTCAAAAGGAAACCAAGCATGACTTCAACCACATATTTTTCATTATCTAGACCTGAAACTTGACTCAATAGGGAGCATACCCATTGGAGTTCAATAACCATTATATTCACATTCATTAGCAAAGACAGACACTCTGAAAAATTTTCAGGTTTGATAATTGTTTGTAAAAACAGATCTTGGACCTCTGATGGACATTCTCTATATACCCTAATCAACTTCTGTTCATTGAAAGGTTCAAAAATTGCATAAAAAGACACTGGTATACCGAGGGACTCTTGAATTGAGAGACTGTCTATTATACATAACAACTCATACCCTCATTTATTCACGATGACTCTTTCTTCATGGGAATATTGTTTGGCACACCAACCTATAAATTTGGAAAATGGGAAAGAAATTTTGAAAACATAAGGGACTATGGTGGCCTGGGCTGCTTCGAGGAATGATATATATCTTCCTAATTTATCATATAGGTTGCTCCTGGACACATAGATAGAAGAAATAGTGATTTCAGTATAAAAATATCTGAATCTCGATCAATTAGGGCTTCTTCATTTGCCACAGGATCTTGTTATGTTACTGAGGTTATTATGGGATCCATGGTTTGTTGAAAAATACCTAGAAATGAGTGGAAATGGTGTGTAGTTAGTGTACTGTTGAGCTGCAGTTGAAATATGGTGGTCGCGCCAAGGTTTTAATGGTCCAACATTCAAAATAAAATAAAATAAATGAAAAAACACCCTTTTATACTTTTCCACTTTTCGGGGGCATGAGAAAGTGGTTTGAGGCAACCCGCTTTTCATCATGAAATGCACTTGGTGGTGCCACATAACCCCGAACAAAAACCATGGTTTAAATTGTGGGCCCGCTCTCCAAAATTAACCCCCGTGCAACTTCTCCCCCCGAAATTATTATCAGTTGTTGATCTTGAGAACTCACAATCTGTAATGCGTTGGGTGCGATCATCCTTGCGCTCCTGCCATATTTACACTACTACATTGGGTGAAAATTACAACGAAATATTACGACAGTTTAGAATTTCGTCGTATTTTTTTTGCATTTTTTGTATTAAATTTACCTTTTTTTTCGGGGTCGAAATGTTGGTCGCTCTAGCGACCAACATTCTAGGTTGGTCGTTTTAATGATGAATATTGGTAGATCTAGCAACTAACCACCATTTAGTCGCTCTAGCGACCAACAAGGGAACGTGTGGGAATCAAACAGTCATTTGCGGCAAATAAACCATATATATATCACAGTTACGACAAATTTTCTATAGTTACGACAATCATTTTCTACAGTTGCGAAAATCATTCGGGTGTTCTGATGCAATGGTATTCTGGTTTTTATGAAATCTTGATTTCAATTCTCTTTCAAGAAGAGAAACATTGAATTGATCAGACTCTACATAGCTGAGATTTTGAAGGTCAATACTTAAAATTTTTCTGTGTGATTTAGTAATTTGGTGCTATTGAACTATTTTATGGTTTATTTTCACTCCTTCTAAGCGTTTAGAGGAAGAGGTTATAGGCGCTAATTATGGATAAAAGATATATGTGTTAAGTGTTAATGGTAATATATACAAATATTTAGGGGTTATAGGGGATAATTCTTAGGGGTTATATATGCTAGGGTTTTAGTATTTAAGTGATGAAGACGTTATAGGTATTTGGAAATAATGGGTTATAACTATTAAAAGTTAAATGAATTATAAACTAGATGAGTTGTTATGGGTTATAAATATTATAAAGGGTAGATATTAATGGTTAAGTTCTTACATGAGTTATGGTTAGGGAGGTTAGGGGTGATATTAGATAAAGGACTTAAAGAGTATACATGTTTGGACTTATAGGGGTTATAGTTGTTAATAATTAGGTGATACGTGTGTAATGGGTTATATGGGTGAGGGGTTAGATGACATGGCAGTAAGGGGTTAGTGTTTTACGAATATGGATTATATGGATTTAGTGTTTTATGAATAGGGTAATATCGGTAAGGGTT
>JASDQU010320665.1:0-13128 GCA_032191745.1 Picea mariana
TGGAGGTAGCTTCTGCCCATAAAGAATTTGGCAGATCCTGGTCAAACATCATTGCTTTTGCTACCTCACAAATTGTCTTGTTTTTTCTCTCGGCAACTCCATTTTACTGAGGGTTATATGGCACGGTCAACTGTCTCTTGATTCCTGCTGACTTGCAGAAATCCTCAAACTGAAGAGATTCAAACTCTCCTCCCTTGTCTGTTCTAAGGATTCTGATGTGTTTCCCAATAAAGGCTTTATACTCTTTGAATTTATCAAATGTGTCACTTTTAGCTTTAAGAAAATATATCCAACATTTTCTTGAGTAATCATCAATAAAAATAACATAATACAAATAACCACTGAGTGAGGGAGATGACATGGGACCACATACATTAGAATGAACCAGATCTAAGATGCCCTGAGCTCTGTTGTCACTACTAGGAAATGATTTCTTTATATTTTTACCTAGCATGCATCCCTTACAAATTTCATTTTTACCAAGAGAAATAGAGGGCATGCCACATACCATGTTCTGCGGATCTGGAAGAGCTTTGTAATGAAGATGTCCAAGTCTTCTGTGCCACAACTCGCTGGAGCTAGTTGCATCATGAGCCAATGCCTGAACTGACTGTCCTGACACGACGTACAATCCTCCACTGCGAGTTCCAATGGGTTCTGCTGTACTTAAGTGGCTATCTTTAGCCCATAGTAGTGCCTTCCTGTCCTTGAAGATCACCCAATATCCCTTTTTCTCAAGGGTTGCAACTGATAGTAGATTCTTCTCGAGCCTTGAAACATATAATACTTCATCAACACGAAGTCTAGCCCTAGATTCCAATCTGAAGGAGATAGAGCCTACTCCCTCTATCTTGTAACATTTGTCATCCCCAAGCTCAACATGCTCTGCAAAAGATTTTGTCTCGAAATCTGAGAGGATCTCCTTGTACCCTGTCATGTGCTTTGATGCACCACTGTCTACTAACCAAGTTTTCGGCCCCGTGAAAACTGAACTGAATAAGGCAGAAACCAAGTAATATTCTTTTCTATTTTCTTTTTTATTAGAAGGACTTTTCTGATTTCTTTTGGATTCATCATCCTCAACAATTGAGGCATGATGTTTCCCTTTCCTTGGATATTTCTTTCTAAACCAACAATCTTTAGCAAAATAACCCAACTTATTACAACTAAAACATTTAATCTTAGATGTATCAATATTCTTGCCTTTGAATGTACCTTTGGTGTTTGGCTTCCTCTGAGAGTCTTTCTGGAAAGTGCCTTTCTTCTTTCCCTTGAATCTTGATGCTAAAACTGCTGCTCTTCTTTCGGTGGCTCACTCCTGGTAGCTGTGCCACTCTCCTCCTGGAGGCAATCATGCCATAACCTCTCAAACGTGGGCTGAAAATCTCTCCTACTTACACTAGATAAGAAGGTCTCCCATGAAGAAGGAAGACCGTAAAAAATGGCCTGCACTAAATCATCATCGTCCACTGTCACCTCTGTGACCAAAAGCTGATCTGGGCTATCCTAGAACAAAAAGATGCCACTGATTCACTTTTCGCTAAGCTTGTGCTTAAGTGTCCTCTTCTGACTTGGAGCCTGTTTCTCATACAGATTCACCAAGGTATCCATACAGTCCTTGGCAGTCATTAACGAAGTCATTGCAGGCATTATACTGTCTTTGACTGAGTCAAAGATGATTGGCCTTTGCTTGACTCTTCCTGAAGTCCGCTCTTCCTGCATTATTCGTGGGTTTCTCCACCACTGTGGTCGCATACTGTTCAAGATCATGCTCTTGCAAGATATTTGTTATTGGAGCTTCCATACATTGAAGTTGGTAGCTCCTTCGAGCCTATCCTCGACCCTGACTGAAATGGAGGATGCCATGGACTTCACACTGGAAACTTAATAAAGCTAGCTTGGATTTGTGTGTACCTGCTGCTGCACTTCAACACATTTAACGCACCCTAAGCTTTGATACCATGTTAAATTATGAGCTTGATTTCTTATGCGGATTAATTCTTTTATTTTCTTCAACACTTTGATTCCACCTTAATACACTTCAACAATACCAAATCATAATCGAATAGCAATAACTATGTAGATAAGTAAGCATGCACATCAACAACACATATACCTTGGGGAAACCCTGTACATGGAGAAAAACCCCAGCAAACGATATTCCTTTATTGCATTAATAATATAAGATCACTTACAAATATCCACCATGAATGTTTTGCTCTTAAAGAGCTTGCCAAGATGACTCTGACCTGACAAAGACCTAAGAGACCTTGCTGAAATACACCTTTGATATGCTGCCTCTATTGTTGATATACAACACTGATATGTTGCTTTGGTATGCTGCCTCTTTATCACTGATATGTGCCTCTATTGCTTCACCCTTAACCTGCATATCAAAACTGTGTTGAAGAGAGGGGTCGACCTCTGCTTATATAGGCTTGAAGAGGAGAAGAGGAGAGGCTCGAAATAGTACTTGTTTGCATGCTTTAATCATAACTCAGCTTCATACTTTAGTCCGAACTTAGAACTAGACTTGAGACTGGTATACTTTAGTTCGAAAATAGAACTAGGCTTGAGACTTCAGTTACAACTCAACATTACACTTTAGTTTGAAAATAGAACTAGACTTGAGACTGGTATACTTTAGTTCGAAAATAGAACTAGACTTGAGACTTTAGTTACAACTCAACATTACACTTTAGTTCGAAAATAGAACTAGACTTGAGACTTCAGTTACAACTCATCATTACACTTTAGTTCGAAAATAGAATTAGACTTGATACTTCAGTTGCAACTCAGCATTACACTTTAGTTTGAAAATAGAACTAGACTTAAGACTTCAGTTACAGCTCAACATTACACTTTAGTTCAAAAATAGAACTAGACTTAAGACTTCAGTTACAACTCAGCATTACACTTTAGTTCGAAAATAGAACTAGACTTGAGATTGGTATACTTTAGTTCGAAAATAGAACTAGACTTGAGACTTTAGTTACAACTCAAAACCCCGGGTCACCAGGGACGTCTCCCCTGGGCCTAACCTCCCTAAAGAGAAAGATCCTCTCCATCGTGGTGACATTGGGTGGGATAGGTTCCTGTTACGCCAAAGAAGTAAAGATTTCTTGTGATGGGGCCATATGGTTCAAGGCTCTTGAATCAAGAATGCATGTAGATAATGAGTAAGAGACAACAACAAGTGCATGACCTGTTTCCTTGCCTTTGCCTTTACCATGTTGTGGCTTTTCAGATTTCTCACCTTTCTTCTTGATATTATCAGGTACATTAATATTATGCCTCTCAAGAAGATGGGTCATCTGATCAATTTGCTTCCTCATGCATGCATGTTCTTCATGATTGGGTTCTTGTGGTAAACACATATCAACTTATCCTTCTTTGTTTTCCTAGTTTTAGAGTTGGAGGACTCCTATGTAGATTTTGGAGTGTGCTCGTTCTTCTAATCTTGGTCTTTCTTGCCTTTGAATTGCTGTTTAAGTTTGCTGCTAGTCTTGCTTCCCTCATTTCCAGCAAATGCATGCACTTTTGTTGTCTTGAGGGAACCCATTTGAACAAGTTTATCCTTCTCATGGGTGAGAGAGTCAACAAAATTATCCAATGAAGGCCTCTTCCAACCAGCTCCAAATGCAGATATTGTTGCATAGAAGGTAGAAACAAAAATTGCATATTCTGGACCCAATTTGGATAGAATTGAGAGAATGAGTTGCTCTTCCTTCTTGTCTGTGCCACATAATATGACCTGAAGCAAGTCATTTGAACTTGGTGAAGAAATCCTGGATAGTGTCGAAGCTACTAGGGCTCAAATTGATGAGCTCATTCTCCAATTGATGTCCTCGCAACACATCTTGCTTCCTGAAGACTCCTTCCAACTTGGTCCAAACTTTGATGTGGAATAAGAGGTTAAGAGAAATAGAGAGACATAACAATCCATCTGCTTCATCCATTTGATTAAATCATCTTGCCTTTTCAACGATGGAATTTGGTTCGGTCTCAATTCCCATTGTGATCATGTACAAGCCTCTACTCCACAAGAGAATAACCACCCATGTCTTCCATTCTTAGTAGTTGAGTGGTGTGAGGATTTTCTGCCAAGACTAATCCATCTTGTTTGGTGTGCTCTAATTTGTGTCTTCCACTTGCAAACTTGTATACTACTCCCTTAGATTCAACCTTGCTTTGATACCATGTAATATTCGAATTGTCAACCCGCTAGAGGATCTAGAACTTGATTGAGAAGCAATACAATTAACAATTTGAGAGAAGAGAAGAGAAGAAGGATAATAGGAGCAATGTAATTCTTAATAACCTATGGAAAAGAAAAATTCATCCAAAGATGAAAGGATACAATACAATGCAATTGAATGCAATAGAAATGAATAATAGCTCATGCAACTATGCTAGGCTTAACTACACGCAAAGCTTGAGAGAGCATGCATGCCCAAATTAGCCAAGTGCGCTTTCATGAGGGAGTTAACTTGGCTTTTACTAGCCAAGTGGAGTAAACTAGGTCATAATAGTCAAGTGGATAAGATAAGATAAGATAAGATAATTTTATTAATGTTCGAGTGATGACCAGAAAAGTAGGTCAAAGGTATTGCCGACTACAATGATGTCATTACAAAGCAGGAGTACCAAAAGGTCTCCTATAAAAGGCAAGATGCAAGAAATAGAGTAGAGAGTGAGAACTAAGTTGAGGCATGAACAACCCTCGACTCCAAGCCCAAAATCTCGCTCTGGGGTAGAGATGTATAGGAGGAGAAGATCTAGGAATAAGAAGAATCAAACTTAATGAGGTAGGTCTGTCATGTAATAAACTCATCTCTCTTGACATCTGAGGTTGAATGAAGAAAGCTCAGTATAGTATGATATCTAGAGGGAGAATTGGTGGGATGTTTGGATCGTCCATTGCACTGTTGTTTGGAGGAGATAGTTTGTCGTTGAAGCTCGGGGGATCTTACCCGTCTCCTAGAGAGGGATATGATCTGGTCATGTTGTTGAAATCTTCTGGGGTAGGGGAAGGCCCCACGTGTCCACATTGATCTAGAGTTCGAAACTGTGCCGATATCGTTTTGTCTCTTAGTGTCCCTTCCTGAGGGTAGCACCATGAAGGAATAAGTGATCTGTTGCTAGGTAGAGTTTGATCTAGTAGGAGGTTGAAGAAAATGGTCTTGGAGCCTAAGGGTCTCCTGTATGTATAAGGCCAAGCATATTTGGTCAGAATATTAGAAGAAGCCATTGAGGGTCTGAGTCCCATTGAATAGGTAATGGAACCTCCACCTAATCTTATAGTAGATGGGGTACCGAAAGATGAAGTGCTCCTCAGTCTCGACCTCCTATAAACTAGCTCCTAGAAAATAGGGTCTACTCATGCAAGATCGCAGTTATTCCTAGAAAGTAGGAAATAACTCCTAGAAAATAGGATCCCTCCCTCTAATGGTGGAGAGAAGTGCTCCTATCTCTAGAAAAGTGGAATTAGCCTAAGTTAATTCCCTAGAAGTAAGGTATGAAGCTTAAGTGCACTCTATGAGAGAGAACGTTATGCATGTGAGGGAAAATGATGCATGTATACCAACACCCAAGAGCTTCATCCTTCATCAAACATATGAGGTCCTAATTGTTGTTGTCTTCAACATGAAGCGACTTTGCCAGGTACATTGATATACCTTTGCTCTGAAGTAAGCAGTGATTTGACCTACCCAAGAATTATGGTTGGCCCCATTTAAATGGGGAAATAACCAAATTGAATCCGTAGGCTCCATTGCAGTAGGATGAAGGTTCCTCATGGGATGAAGACTTAAATAATTCACCTTTATTGATCTAAATGGTACAAAAACCGTAGTTAACCCTAGGAATGGAGGTGTTAGCCTTAAAGAAGGGTGAAATGTGCCAAAGAACACCCTAGAAGGAATGTGCAACCCTAGTTTAGGTTTGTATCTCTAGAACCCCTAGAGAAACCCTATAAGTAATGATCCAAGAAAACTCTAGTTTCGTACTATAACAAGGATGCTGCCAGCCAATAGTTTTTAGATTAGCCAAAAGGATTGAGAGAGGAAGGTTCACACCTGCTTTGATACCATGTCTCTCAGTAAGGGTCTTCCTCTTGAAGAGGAATCTGAAACTGATATGCTCGTCTCCATAGCCAAGTGAGACTCAAACCTCTTTGGCGCCTTGCTCACACTCATCAATCTCTGATGCTCTGAAGCCCCTACACCAATTGTTTGTCTACTCGACAACTATGAAACTGAAGCTGTCCTGGGTGGACCAGTCACCCCTAAAAATGGGCGTACTCGACAACTGAGTCTGCGTTCCATGAGATACAACACTCTCAATCTGTGGGACCTCCTCAACTCTGTCTGCGTGCCAACCGCTGGATGGTGTCTCAACTGACAAACAACAACCTATAAAAGCACACTTCCTTTCAAACTGTGCTTAGAACTCCTCCTCTTCGACTGTCGCTACAGTACCACATTGCTTCTTCTTCTTCTTGGGACACTGTCCAGCATAGTGCCCCATCTCGCCACAAGCAAAGCATCTCACTTTGCTCATGTCTCTCTTCTGTTGCTCACCCTGTCCTCTCGACTGTTGCTTCTTGGCCCCAACCTTGGGCCCTTGCTTGGTCTTCATCTTGCCTTTAGCCACAAAGGCAAGATCAACCTCATGCCCATCCTCAACACCATGTTGTTGACTAGTAGATCCAAAACCATGCTTGTTCTCCTCTTGAATGAAATCGTCCTAGAGCCTCTCCCAACTGGGAATATGCTCACAGGCCACAATACCATGGACAAAACTCTCCCATGATTTGGTAAAGCCATTCAAGGCTGTCCGCACCAACTCCGAGGAATCTACTATATCGCCAACTGCACCGAACTCATCTCGAATCAGAGTGAATCCGGAGAGGTATGAAGTCACTGTATTCGTCTTCCCCATCTTGGTGCCCCTCAGCTTCTCCTGAAGCACCATCTTGCGGTTCTGGTTAGGACTCTGATAAAGACTACAAAGAGACTGCCACATCTGATATGCATAGTCTTTGCCAGAAATGTGAGGAATCACATGGTCTTTCACTGCATCAAGGATTGTTCTCTTAGCTCTCTTGTTCTGTCTCTGAAACTCAGCAAAGAGAACCACATCTGTAGGAGGTACTATGGGATTCTCCACGATCTCCCATAACTCTCCCTCGTCCAGAATCATCACTATCCTTGCCTTCCAAGGTGACCAATTACTTGCACCTGCAAGTCTATTCTCTACCCTCAAACCTGCCACTGCAAATGCTGCCATCTGATGCTAAAACTGATACACTCTACCCAAGCAAAATCTGAACAACTGAAATCAGCCTCAAACACACTAGTCTCAAGTGTGAAAAATGAGGCTGCCAACCAAGTGTAAATTTATCCAATAGGCACAAAAACCGAGGCATTTTCAAATCTGATTTTCCTCGCTGTTTTGGACTGAGAACTTGCTGTCCAAAAACAGTCAACAGATCTGATCTTTGCCTCACAAAAATCTGCCCACAGAATGCTCCACAAATCAGCCAAACCGCTTGCCCCGAAGCTCTGATACCATGTAGATTTTTGAGGAACTAGAAGGCTGCCCAACAGGTCTGTCTTTGACCTCTTGTTGGGCTCTACGTTTGAGATAACAAAACTGTCCTTGCTGCTTTTTTAGGACAACAAACAGGTCTGATATATACTGCCCCAAATTCTGCCTTCAAGATGATGGTTGAATGCTCTTTTAAGGTGCCCTTGCAAGTGTTTTCTTAACTGATGTTAGCACATGCATAAACCTCAAAACATATAACACTCCTCTAGGATCTTTAACAACTAAAACAGGCTGAAAATCCCAAAGCATGCAGGACGAATGAACACATCATGTTTTTGGTCAACATGACCCTGGAAAACCCCCCATGGGGAAAACCAGTTAGAGAGATAGATATATATTGGAGATCTGAAAGCAAATGTTACAACAAGTATATACACAAGGAACCTGATACAATCCAAGCTTGTCCTCAAGCTTGTAATGGAGTCCCTCAAAACTTGTGCCTGCTAGCCCTTGAATAATGCACCCTTTGATCTTTGTGCGCCCTCTTCACTTTGCTATGCCTCTTGCCTTTGCATTGCCTCTTGCTTTTGCCTCTTGCCTTGGACCTTGCCTTTGCCTTTGCCTTGGACCTTGCGCCCTCTACACAAGTGTGCCTCCTCTCCTTGGCTTGGTGCGCACTAAGAACTAGTGCGCCCCTCCTCTAGCAAATGCTCCAACATACAAGCATGCGCCCTCTCACAAGCATATGCGCCTCCCACCTTTGGATGCGCCTTTCCTTTGCTTGTGCACCCACACAAGGATGTGCCTCCTCTAGACTTGCGCCCCTACACACAAGGTGCGCCCCTCATCTAGCTCAAGCATGCAACCTCCATGAAAGCCTCCTCAAGGTAGTTTGTGCCCTCCTCCACAAGTGCGCCTCCTTTGGCCTCTCCAAACCCTCACTTCCTCTCCTCCTCTTCTCTCAACTCTCTCAAGTGAAGAATGAATCTCATCCTTACCCTTTTCCCTCCTTTAGCCTCTCTTTGGCCAAACCTAAAAGATCAATGGCCTAGATTCAATCTAGCCATGTCTAATCAATGGGTGAGATTTAATCTCAAAAATCTCACTTAGAAAACTCACTTTCTCAAGTTTCCTTAGTTTGCTTTATGTCTATTAATTCTCCCACAAAGTGAATTAATTGTCACTTTATGACATAAGTGACATATTTCACTTTTGACTTAAATCTCCTAAGTCAAAGTGAAATTAGAACATAAAGTAAAGTATTAAGGGTAATAGTCTCCCCCTTTGTGTTTAGAGACTCACAAACACAAGGGGACCACTTTCCAAGTGACCCAAAACTCAACATAGCAAACAATAAAAACAAGAGCATCAACAGTGTTTTTTCCCTTCCAGCTGATTCTACCCTTTTCCTGAAACGTTTTGTTGGAGGCCTGTAGATCCTAAGTTCTGAGTTCGTTATCCTGCTATCAAAACCCTTCATACACACTGTTACATGCAATTTCTCTATTTCGACCTGATTTCCAACAGCCTTCCTGAAGATGATCATGCTGCCTTCTTCAACATGATTCTTCAAATGATGTCTGCTTGATCTATACTTGCACCTTTTAGATGTTTCAGGACATCGAGTTTTATTGCCAAAACATTTAGAAGAAGGCTCTGCCTATGCTTTACAGTTTACACAGCATCCCTGAAGAAAACATCTAGCCAACAAAATATCCTTTGCTTCTAGTCTTTATGAGCCAGCTTGCTCTATCACTCCTTTAGGTGCCAGATGGTTAGATTTGGTGGTTATCTCATCAATGTGCAAGTGCCTTATGCTATGCCAGACAAACTTATGCAGATTCAGATGCATACACCAATGGACTGTATTTAATAGAGGTTCTCTATCTCAGCTGAGTATTTGAGTATTCATTATGGACCATACCTCTGTAGCATTACTAACTATTGATGGGTCTGAGTTTCCTGTAGGATGAGCTGTGGAAAACACAAATGGCTCATGACCTGTGGCACAAATACTTCATTAGCAGAAACTTGAACTTCCTGTATAGCAAATTGCAACTGATTGGGCACACTATAACATTATAATTCTGCTTGAAATGACCCCATAAATCTTCTGTAGATGACCTTGGGCAGTGGCAAAAATATGTTGGGCATCTGGGCTGTGTTAGTTTCCAGAATAATCAGATTTATCCTCCACAATTGACGCTACAAGAGAAACCCAGAGAATCGCATATCCTCATGCAGAATAGACCTCCAAAGTGCTAGAATAATCAGAACATATTAACCATGTCCACCAACCATGATGAGGTAGCATGTTCCATAACCATCGAAAGCACATCAAGCATGATCATGTCAATCAAAGAATGAAATTGTGTACTCCCATTCCATCAAAAACTCCATTGGTACCATAGTGCAAATCATAGCTTGTGATGAAAATCAGAAGAGTTATCCTCGTGCAAAATGAGGGGTAACAGATTGATGCATGAGCCATTGTCTCATTTCAGAGGATGTATATGTCTTTTCTAATCTTTGAATTTTTATCAATTAGTTTTTGGCAGTTGATGCTTTTTTGACATCCCTAATATTATCTTTATCTTCCTATACCATTACCTCTCTGTATCATCTATATGTTCTTTCTACCGACTTTTGCTATGGCCTTTTGTAACTTGGTGCAGCCTTCTTAAGTCTTTAGAATTTATGGTCATATGAAAGCCTTTTGCTCTGTTGCTTTGATCATTGTCTATTGGCTGATGTTCTTGCCCAAAGGCCTTGCCCTTACACTGGTTTCTTCATCTGTCACACTATGAGGGGCTACAGTAGAGAGATGGCAGCATTGCTGGGCAACTGGTGTATGGCATAGGTCTATGTTCTGGATTTAAGCAGAAGGAATGCTTTTTTTTTCTTATAGTATACCAAGGTGGGAGTACTGTTACTGTTGCATAACAAACTGTCTATAGTAGATATTGCTGTTAAAATGGGTTGTTGGACATATTTTTCCTTTTGCTATCTATGTTAGCATTCATTTATCCAGTATCAATTGATAGACTAATTTTGTGAATTATCTTTTCTGCTCCAGAGTAAGCAGTGTTATCCTCGCTTCAGATCCGGACCGAGAAGGAGAGGCAATTGCCTGGCATGTTACTGAGATGTTGAAGATGCAAGGCTCATGGAAGGAAAATATGTTAGTGAAGAGAGTTGTTTTTCATGAAATAACTGAATCTGCCATACGGAATGCTATGGAAACACCAAGAGACATCAGCATGAATCTTGTGAATGCATATCTTGCTCGTCGTGCCCTCGATTATTTGATAGGCTTCAATATCTCACCAATTTTATGGAGGAAACTCCCAGGATGTCAGTCTGCAGGAAGAGTGCAGTCAGCTGCTCTTTCCCTTATCTGTGAACGGGAAAAGGAAATTGAGGACTTTGTTAATCAGGAATATTGGACTATTGAAGCTGAGGCCTGTACTTCTGAACGGCCTGTTCCTGGCACAAATTCTGAAGTTATGGCAAAGGTCACTCATGTAGACGGTGAAAAACTTGAAAAATTTACTATAAAATCTGAAGCTGAAGCTATGAAAGTTGTCGAGAAGGTGTCATCATCAAATTTCAAAGTATTGAATTTGAAGAAAAGCACTAAGCGAAAGAGTGCTCCTCTACCCTATATTACTTCAACTCTTCAGCAGGATGCATCTAACAAGTTGAATTTCAGGGCATCTCACACAATGAAGGTAGACGATTTCTGATTTCATTGACTAATTGATTTTGTCGCTGTAGAAAATTTATTTATAGATTTGAGCTTATTTCAGAGTTTATGTTGCCGCTTTCTTCCTTTTCATTGGATGACCTCAATGTTTGTTGTGAATTGTGGTGTTCAATATAAAAGTTCTGTTAATGTTTAAGCCATTATTATAGATGTTTGCATTTCATTAGATAACAATAGCATAATCCAAGATCACTGAGAAATACACAATCACAAGAGACACAACATTTATCTTGAGAAACCCTCTAGGGGAAGAAAACAATAGCATAATCCAAGATCACTGAGAAATACACAATCACAATAGCATAATCCAAGATCACTGAGAAATACACAATCACAAGAGACACAACATTTATCTTGAGAAACCCTCTAGGGGAAGAAAACCCAGCAAAACTTTCTTAATATAAATAGCCAATACAATGCCAAGAGATCTTTTATGCTAATACAGAAAGTCCTCTCCTAGATATGCGCTACTCTCTCCCTCTCCTTCTTCTCCGGTAGCAGATCTGAACTTGTCTCTCAAACTGAGCAAGTGAGTTGTGTCTAAGTGAGGCGCTAGCCGCCTTTATTTATACAAGTTTGGCACGTGTGAAGTGTCTCTTCACTGGCAGGGCTGACTTCTCAAACTAGGTGGGTAAACCCACCTTTATTATATTTCTGGGTCTCTTTAATATCTGCTGGGGCCGACTTCTTATTCTGCCTATTACAATTGTCTTTTGACCAATCCGCAAAAGGGGATTTGGTCCTATTACAATAACCGATATGATCAATCCACAATGGGAATTGATCCTATGAATAATATATTAGTAATAACAAGGATACTCTTTGTAGTTACATTATTTCAACACTCCCCCTTAACAAGAAGGGTATTCTTCAGCGGCACCATGCGAGAGAGAGAGGACAACATCATCAACAACATCAGGTAGGTGAGAGGACAACATCATCAATATCATCTTGGAACACTGACTGGCATATCTATAAATCATCGGAAGTTTTCTTCATCGGCAGCATCGTCATTCTCAAAGGAATGCCATCATCATCTGCATCAATATGTATTAGTATAAAACTGATACATCTTCATCATCACAACACAAGGCTGTCTCATCATAATACAAGACTGACTTTACGTCACAACTGTCAAGCTGGAGGTTCAGTACTTGTCTCATCTCAATGTCTTGCTTTACGTCACAGCACTCAAGCTGGAAGCAAGATACTCGTCCTGCTTTACGTCACAACCATCCGGTTGGAAGCAGGATACTAGACTGGCTTTACGTCACAGCTATCCAGCCAGAAGCTCAGTGCTAGTCTTATCACATCATCTTGCTTTACGTCTGACAATTGGGTCAGAAGCAAGGTACACATTTCATCTTGCTTTACGTCTGACAACTCGGTCAGAAGCAAGGTACACATCTCATCTTGCTTTACGTCTGACAACTCGATCAAAAGCAAGGTACACATCTCATCTTGCTTTATGTTTGACAACTCAGTCAGAAGCAAGGTACACATCTCATCTTGCTTTACGTCTGACAACTCGATCAGAAGCAAGGTACACATCTCATCTTGCTTTACGTCTGACAACTCGATCAGAAGCAAGGAACACATCTCATCTTGCTTTACGTCTGACAACTAGGTCATTCCTCCTAGGCCGGGCTCTACCAAAGTGCCTCTGGTGAAACGTCCTCTTCTTCTCCGGTGCAAGAGCTCAATCAAACACTGTCCTGTCTCTGCCCCTCTGATGGGATCTCAGCAACCATCTGATGGGCTCTTCAGCCCCATGGAGGTCCGAACTAATCATCTCCCCATGTGTACCGGTC
>JASDQU010320666.1:0-13128 GCA_032191745.1 Picea mariana
CAATCTTCCAACATGTATTACAATATCCAATGCTTCCTCATGAGATGTGATTTGGATTTGATCTTCTACTGCATTAAGGAAATGTGTATGTGGGGTAGTAATCCAACAATACACATTTCCATATGTTGGACATCGTGTATTCGAAAAGTTAACTTGCATAGTTTTTAATGGGATTTTTCCTTGTGACCTTGGGTCATGTCACAATAGAACCTGACCATATTCAAAAGACAAAACCTACCCTCACACATACAAATTGGTAATCAAATAACTACTTTTGGAAGAGAGAAGATAAGAGGTCACACCTTGTATCCTATCATGTGATGTCGTTCCTCACTCTCAACCTTTGATTCACTCCCAATATCTTCCAGTATCAGTCTGCAAAAGGAGATCAAGTCTATGTTTCCACCAGGTAGTTATGAAAACAAGTCATACATGTAAAAGAAAATTTAGATATGTAAAGAAAGTAAGCATATACAAATAGATTGAACAATATTACACAAATATGGAGGGAAAGATAACTCTTTTATTGAAAAGAATATGAGTAGGTAGTTACAACCTGACTCTAACCATCAACACTGTCTCAAAGCCAAATGCCCAGGTTCCTCCGTTGGTCCTTCAAGCATCAAATTTGAAGGATGACTCTTCCTCGAATGACCCAGAAGGGATAGAAACACACCCTACGGTCATATGTATGGGAGGAAGGAATGTTTGAAAATGAGTTTCCAAAACAAGGATTCTACTTAGAGGATCAAGGAATGAAAGAATATTTCAAAATTGTTAGCATAATCTTGCACCAAGGATGTCCCCTTCACCCATGCCCTCATAGGTGTTTTTATACTATCCTCAAGAGGTCTTAGGTGGTTGAATTCTATTGTGTACAGGACAAGGGAATTTTAGGAATGATCCCAACTGAAAAACTAGCCCAAAAATGTGGAATATTTTTATTTTTTCATATTTTTTAGGGAATCTACGAGTTGAAAAATAGCAAGGCGTGGACATCCACGGTTTGCACATGGGTGATTCGCTGATGGAAACAAAATGTTGTTTTTTAGGTGATTTTGATGAATGAGGATCGGATTTAAGTTTGCAATCTATGGAAAAGGACTAATCCATCTCACAAATGCAGTTGATGTGGCAATTTATGGTATAACAGATGCCCCCTAATGTGTGAGGTTAGAAGAGAAACTGATGGACGCAATACATTATAACTTTGAGAGGCGAGGATGCATTGAAGTAGATCCATTGAAGGTTCCCAAACAAATGATCCAAGAACAAAAACCACCAGCAGAGATCAATTAAGATTATTCTCTTCCGGAGTCAGGCATACCCATGCTCAGGAGTAATGTAAACATGGCCTGCAACTCAAGTACACTGCAGATCCATGGTATATATGAAAGTATGATTGATGTCCATGGCCATGAACAACACACAATGGATCCATGTGATATGGCCACAAAGAATACATAGTGGATCCATGCAAAAAGTACATCATAGCCATGAATGGATAAATAATGGAGCTATGGATCGAAATCAAATCAGAGGATATATGGAACCAATGGAGTGAAAAAATTGATCCTCCACAAGTACCAATGTCTAAGGGGTGGTAAATATATGTTGGGTAGGAGAAAAAAATATGTGATGCTCTTACTTCACCCGAAGTCTTCAAAACGATCTATCGTGGTATGAGTCTACATTATGTGAATAGATGTGTTGCGGTCAGACATAGTGATACATTGTTTGATTATCAATAATTTATGTATACCGTTAACAAACTTGATACTACCCACCAATGATGCTAATGGGCATCAAGGTACCATGGTACAATATAAAAAGTGTGAATAAATGAATTGTTGTCAAACACCTGATAGAATCTATTGATCAGGGTACATTGATGTATTCCCACTGTCAATAGCGAGGAAACTTGCCACTGATGACTATAAGCCCCAAGGTACTACAAATAACTCTAGATCCCTGTCCTAGAGCAAGATGTGTTGAATTTAATAGGAAGAGATCCACTGGAAGGAAGGAATTAAGGAATCCTCCATCATCCATCACGAGGGGTAACATGAAGCCAAAGATTTGGAAGGAATCAGATAAAAAAATTGTAAGGACTACATCGAGGTATGACTCCGGCATGCACCAGATGGAATAACGCATGATAATGACACTCTGAATAGTAGCCAATAATGAATACCACTAACAAAAATGAGGAATCCACCAATGAGGTCAAATGGAAACCAAGGCATCGAACATAAACCTATGTGATGATTATTTTTGATGTCGAACACAAGGGAAACCACTCAGTCAGAAACCAATGATGGTTAGTCATCTGCTAAGCGCAAGGTCACTTTTCACTGATGGAAATAGGCCTAAGTTGCAAATTTAGGTCATAATCTCAAAGCAATGTGTTAGAGTCAATAAGAGCATACCCAACAACAAAAAGTCAATGAGGACATTCTATACTAGCACTAGTGAGATACTTGTGATGATGAGATGTACTTGATTGACACAGGAAGGCCGACTTGAAAGGTCAAAGACTTTCTACAGAATGGTCGAATCAGGTTGAAACTTCCCTTGAACAAAATCATGACACACTATGTGACTTAGGAAGCATGGATTATAAACTGGGATACATTCATGATACAAGAGGCATCATTAAACACTCCATATGGTTGGAAAAATAACCAACCGGAGGAGATTATATTAAAAAATGAGAAAAAATACCCTAAATCAATACTAAACCTAAAATACTGAGACATTGACTCAATGATTGTGCTTTTTTCAAGGGCGACAAAAATGATGCAAACAAAAATATAGACACTTTCCCCCCTTCTTTTTTATTTTTTTTTGTCTTTTTCGTGTTATTAAATCCTGAAAAAGAATAAAAGAATGATATATCACAATGGAGGAAACGAGTGTCACGAGAAAGCAAACTAGTTACAAAGTGCAAGGAACATACCTATGTTCAATGAAAGGACATGTGTAGGATAAGGACACTCAGGGGAATGTCTCATCCAGGGATTAAGGTGTCAAGTTGCAAAGGCATAAATTTCAAGACTAACAACTGGTAGGAATGCATAAGCAAATGGTTCAATGATGGCAATCTGAAACTGACATTAGGCCTAGAAGCACGAGCGATTAATATGCAATGAAATTACAAATCTACAAAATTGTGGAAGCCCCATGGGTAAGTTAGCCAGAAAAAGATTGAGAGGAAGTCATGAGGCTTCAACACAAAGACATGGTGGGACTACGCAGAGCTTCCGAGCCTACATAAAATATTGCAACATGGGTGTCAAAAATTACCAGTAAGGTGCTAACTAAGACACCCATGAAGAGGTAAGATCTATCATTCGTAAACAACACCTTTAAAGAAACTTGAAGGTATGATGTCGTGAACGGATGGGGTGGACCATATGGAAGATACTTGAATGCTACATATAAATGCATTGTGTAGACAGAATGGGACATACTCTACATGCCAGTAAAAAAACACAATACCTGCTGAAGAATTTGAAAAGTGTTGACATAAGTAGCAACATATGTTAGAGGGAATCCCGTAGGTAATGGCTAGAAAAAATATTGAGAAGAAGATATGCAACTTCAACGCAAATTCATGGCAGGGATAAACATGACTCCCGATCCTAAATAGAAATTTGTGGCATGAGAGCCAAAATGCAAAGGGATTCTAAGCCAGGACACTCATGGAAGATAGACTCTACCATGTGAATTACAACACTTTTAAACATCAAAGAAGGTTCCATGTCGCAACTTAGTGGGATCAATCCTTAGGAAAAATAAAACGTATGATGCAAAAATGCATGAATGGGAAAATATAACATATATGCCAATTTCAAGATCATTACCTGTCAGAATGGATTGTCATGGAACAAAAATGTACCAAAGAAAAATGTCTTCAAATTCCCATATATAAGACCAAAAACAATCACACAAAATTTAATAAGTCCAATATATAAACCTATGTTAAAAATAAGTATTATTGGATACGAAACTTTAAAACAAGAAACCCTTAAAGTACAATATGTATAGAAAAATTCATAGCCTTACCACTTATGCATCGTAGTGATCCAGGTAGAGCACATTTCTAGGCTCAAGCCAAGGGTTTCTTTGGTAACAAACCTGTAAAGTTTCTAGTTTAGGAAGAGGTCGAGGATCCATAATCATAGTGTTAGCACTAGAAGTCACCTCCAAATTGCATTGGAGGCAAGCCCAATACCCATCAGAGTTTTATGTCACAGGTTGGTTTTAAAGAGGTCAAATGGGTGAAGACTCAAGATGATATCGTTTTAACTCAAAAAATTGGACTGGTATGCACATGCATGTGAGGTCTTAATTAACTTCAGTCAATAACTTGGAGTAAGGGTGAATAGAGGGAAGACTTTGGTGATGAGAGTGTAGAGGTCTGTCATAGACATCAGGTCTTCCAACAACCTAAGGAGGAAAAGCTTCAAATACAAGATCCTCTTGGATTCAAAGCTTCAGGAAAATGAAGAACGTAAATAACAACACTACAATCAAACATACATTACAATACAGTCAAAACAATCCATGTGAATCCTTCAATCATGGACACTTCAGTATCAGAGGAAAATAAGATGAAAAAGAAGATGACTTTCATTAAACAAGAAGTCTTAGATCAATATACATAACTAGAGAAACATAGTTCTTTATCAAACATTTTACAATATGGGAACGTAGCTCAACCATCGACCTTAACAAAATATCAAAATTGCCTATATATACTAAAAATTGTTGCAACTACCAGGAGTGTGATCGGGCCCCTGCATTCAAAGTTTCTAGTCGATGCCCGTTCTGTCAGACAGTGTAGGCCTTCTCATGTTAGTTGTGAGACATGCACAATTATGCATTTGATATGAAAATCTATCCAGGAGGAAGCTTCGGGTGGATAGTTTGCCTTCATGGCTGCTCTTTGAAGTGCTTTCCATTTATGGGGTGAGACGAGGTCTCAACTGTCGCCCCTATCTTCAATAACTTCCTTCATTGGGATCAAGATGAGGCCTAACACCCATGAATGTTTCTATGCGGTGCCCACAACTTCTTCAAGTCAATCTTGATGCCTCGAGGCTCTACAAATCTTAATTTCGAATGGAATCTCCTCCGCTGAAAACTAAACTTGCTCGCTCGATTGATTTGAGTTCATATTAGACCACTCTAAGTGTTTCACTTTGCGCTCATGGCTGCAGCCTACGACCCTTGACAACTTTATGTGATAAATTTTGACCAAGGGGTCGAAAACACACCCTTTGACTGGATTTTGAGGGTGTTTGAGCTTTTCAGACCTCAAACATTTTCATTCTTCCTGTGGAAATCATGGGTAGAACTACACATGATTTACACCACAATTCTCTTAAGGGTAAACCTTAATTATTGCTTGAGTCCTATGAACATAAATGATTTTAGGGGCGAAATTTCGCTAATGGGCGAAATTAAGGGGTTCCAAATTTTGATTGGGGTGAATTTTTTGTATTGTATTGGTTTTTTTTATTATTTTATTATTAGCCCCTAATTTATTTAAAAAAAAAAAAACTGTTGATAGGGTTAGCCTAGGTTTTTATGAGGGAAAGGGATAAAAAAATAAATTTCGTCCATGAAATTTCCAACCACAACCTCCATTCACCCGATTTCTACATATATGGGAATTACTGATAGTAAATTCGCCCTCCCATTTGATATATTTCAGGATTTATGCTTTAATTCGCCTGAATTTCGGGTTATGGGGCAAATACAAAATTTTGTTCGCCCAGTTTTTAAAAAATGGGGATTTGTTACCAAGTGAGCAGAGATTTCCTTTGTTTTCTTTTCAATTTATGGAGAGTTAGCGAATTCCTCTATTGGATTTTCCTAATACAAAAAAATTAGATATTACTGGGTGCAATCAATTTCAATTTATGTAAAACAACTTTGGCACAATTTGGATTAGATGGGGAATGGGGGAAAGGGGGAAGTGGAATGCAATGAGATTAAGGAGGTGGTGAGAGTAAGACTGTTATGCCTACATGGATTCAAGACGAGTGAAAGCATTCTGCAAAAGAAAGTTGGGAAAGGGTAAAATTTGGTGTTGGAGAGAATGGATCTTTGCTTTCCAGATGCACCTTTCCCTGCCCAAGGAAAATAAGACCTGGACGAACATTTTCCTCCCCTTATTATGAATGGTTTCAATTCAACTCTGTAAGTACTTATTTTACTACCACGATTCCATGTTGAGAACTTCAATTATACAAAGTTTGGTGTTGTTTCTGTGTGAGGGAAAATTTTAGGATACTATGGTGTTCATCTTCCAGCTTAAATCTTAAGGGAAATATTTTTTTTATATCAATAAATTTTCATAAGTTAGTTTCTAGTCCTTTTGAATGGGAAAAAGAGATAGGAAAATTTGGTGACTATCTTTTTTCAAATCCATGTAAAGATTTTCCCAATTGCGATGCATATCATGCCCAATTTTTAAGACCCTAATTTTAATGAGGATATGCCTTCATGTATGAGCTGAATAAATAAAGTTATATCTCTTATAGAAGACATATCTTGAGAGATGTATTCCAAAAAGGCACCAACAAGCACCTTGAAAATGTAGATTGGTTTGTTTGATTAAAATATTTAGAATTGGCAGGAGTCTTTGTTGATGATATATGTCCAAGAACCTCTAGTAACCTTCTTAGTTTTTTTAATTTTGACTTCGAGCTGGTGAGACTCAATGATCAAATGTGTCTTTCCATTTATTAGATGAGCATGTTCTCTCAATGGCTTGGGAGGTTCAAACTACTCCAGTGTCTAACTATGAATGGTCTAGTGAATGCATTTTAGTGATTGCCTATGGTACTAATAATTCTCTTATTAATCCCTGCCGAAGGCCAGAACTCTAGCGTTCGTAAGAGTGTTGACCTTCAATTAGTTTGTGGTTGACTAAATGTATTTTTGTATGATCTTCAAAGTTTTGAATAGGAAAAATAAAATAATCGTTTTTAAAATATTTTATTTACTTTTATTTGACTTCCTATTGGTTAATAATCTTCAACTCTTATTGTCGAGTTTCCTTTATGCATTTACATATACCTTTATGTATCATAAGTTTGGACATTTACATTATGGGAAATCCTGACAAGGATTTGGAAATCTTGACACTAAGATCTACATTATATTGACTGCCTAATGTCTTCCTAATGTTTTTGGAAATCCTGATATACATATTTTTAGTTTCTTGGAAAATATCTACAATATATTGACTATCAAACCCACAGAGGGCTTTAATAATTGCATCCACTGTCTCCACCGCCTTGACAACACCATCAAATTGATCAATCTGTGTATGCGAGGGATTTAAAAATTGTGGCCACATTAAAAATTGTGGCCACCATCTCCACCGCCATGAAAACACCATCAAATGCATCGATCCGTGTATGTTAGGGCTCCATTTTACCACCTCAATAGTACAAGGTTTTCAAAGTTCTTCTATGCACTGCCTCACCGCATTTTATCTTCGTTGTGATTGTCTGCTTGCTACTCTTCCATCCATTGATTTAGTTTAATCCCCTGCATCTCAATGGGGTGATTGCTACTCTTCCATCCATCGATTTAGTTTAATCCCCTGCATCTCAATGGGGTGATTGCTACTCTTCCATCCATAGATTTATTTTAATCCCCATCCATAGATTTAGTTTAATCCCCTCTATCCTGGTGGGGTGAGAGAGCAGGTGGGATGGCTGGAATAGTATTCAGAATCACAGGATTGGCTTGTACGTAAGATTCATGAATCTTACCATAATATAACTTTTGTGTTCTCTTACTTTTCAGTTTCTATGATATCATACACTTACCAGTAAGTGTATGATCTAATTCATGTCCCTGTAAATATCATATAATGAATGAATAACTATCAATAACGAATGAATAACCATCAATAACGAATGAGTTACAATTTTATATTTACTAGCAGAATTCATTCAAGATCTTTATCAATATGATGGAGTTAGAATTGTGCATTTTGAAAAAAATTCATCCAAAATCCTGATTTCAAACCTGTGACTTCTCTTCGGAGTTTTTAGAGTAGCTTCATTTGTTGGCGGAATCGTTTTGTTCTTCTTCTTCTTCTCAATGCCACTATCCAAGCCAGTGTGTTCTTTTGCATTTCTCCTATAGGTAACTTATTTTACCATGGCCAGTTGTTGCCCCTGCAACTTCCTACAACACCACTGGATGATATTGATATCGATATTGCCTTTCCACAGTCTTCTAATGTCCCCAGAGTCAAGATCCAGTTCCCCAAGTTGCTCAAAATTTCTACTAAGTTGAAGATATCTTTATTGGGATCCATAAAGTCGGCTAAACCTGGCATGGATTTGCAGTCTCCTTGTGTTGAATATGTCGACGCTGGTATTTCTATGGACCATGTTGTGCCCAGGAAGAATAGATCGTTCACTGTGAAATTAAAGGTCGTGGAAGTACCTCTGGTATCTCTTTTCACTCGAGGTAATTCAAAGGGTTCCAAGAGAGATGACAACAATCATGGGTTGTAGAAGAAACCAGAGGATTCTGATGATAGAGAAGGACAATGTAAGAACATGGATAGAGATATTATTCCATGTGCTTGTTCCTGTATAGAAAACTAGTGTTTCAGCCTGTTAACACTAGATGTTCACTCCCCTTCAGTGGGTGCTTGTTCCTATACAAAAAACTGGTGTTCCATCCTGTTAACATTTGTTGTACAAAAGACTAGGGTTCGAGAATGTTCATGTAAATGAATTGGTTGTGTCAAGGCTTGTTGGGCATTGCAAAGTCAAGTTACAGATACAGCTTCAGAGCATGTTTTCCTCACCACTTGGCAGACATGTGATATTGGTGTTGCCATTTGTGATAAGCACATACAACATAACACTAACATTTGTTTCTTGTGCCATTTGTAATATTTCACTCATAACTGGTCATTCTACACAGTTACCAAGTCTGATATGTCATAGGTTAGGTGGTGGGTCCATGTAGCGAAGCTTGAGCAACCGCCTTGTCGGTCAAAATTTTCGAAAGATTCACTCAACGACAGGTCGACAGTTCAAGTCTTTATCTGCACAAAATTTTTGATCAAACAAAAGTTAAACCAGCCTAGCATTGGCTGTAAAGGCATCCTCATCTCGCTTTCCTTGCCAATGTAGCTTTAGGACTTCTGTCAAGAAGACATAAAATTTATGTCAAGAATTCAGACAATTTAAAGATTTTGTCTATCAAGAAGATGGATAATTTATGTCAAGAAGTCGGAAAATTTAAATATTTTTGTCCGAAGCAGAATTCCAACTCTGCTTTGAAAGCTACAGTGGTATCACTAGTTGGCAACGCAAACTCCTTTTAAATTGCACGAGGACGCACAATATCCTAAAAAAAATGCTTTTACTTTCCACGACAAGTCCGCAAAAACGGTTTACAAAACCAGAAATCTCGACCACTTCATGATGATAATAATAATAAGAAATTTACTAGTTAGAGGTTTGCTTTCCTGCAACCTATGCTGGTTCAAAATGCATGGAGTTGGCTTCCCAACCGTCCTTTAGACACCACAACAAGTACATTGGAAGGCTATGAGCTTGTCATGGCCTTTGAACCTAGGCTTGACATGAATGTTGGATGAACCCTGGTATGTGTTTCTTTTTCTTATGTTTCGTTGATTCCTGTCCATCCCCAATTTAGAGACTTCAATGGAGCATCGGCCTTCATTCGAAATTTTATTTCATTGACTCGAAGCCACTGAGTCTCATTAAATCACACATAAACCATAAGCTAAGGAGATTCAATCCCACCAACTAATAACAATAATTAGGGTGTAAATGACGGCATAGTGCGTATAAAAGTTGGCGTAGTGTGTTTACTGATTGGCTAGAATTCATGTATTCCTCTCAGGAGTAGCTTGTTTCGGATTTGGAGCATTTCATGTAACGGGTTTGTATGGTCCCAGGATATGGTTCAAGTGGGTTACATCATGCTGTCATTCAGATTCAGTTAATACCATTATGTGTTTCAATAATTGTAGTAATCTAGTAGTAAATGCAACTGGAGAAGATGTGATTAGTAAAGGATCTGATTACTTTTCAATATTTTGGGAAAGGTGTTTTTCCATCTACCCTGAAAGGCTTACCATGAGTGCCTAGTAACTACAATCCTATTGATTTGGATGTTATAGCTTCCTCATACTCTATTACGTTAGCAGTTTTGGTGTTATTGGCATTGAAACTTCCTTGTCCTTCTAAAGGATTTATGTTAGTAGTTTTGGTATTATTGGCATTGACACTTCCCAGACCTTCTAAAGGATTTGTGTATTTGTTTTTGCTTCATGGTCAAGATATCGATTTGCATTCATATTCATTGTATATGTTTGACCATTTGCAAAATTTAGATGCCATGGCCACTTCAAGTATTTTCATGAAATATATTGTATTGATTTTGAGATGATCTTAATGTGTTTTCATGTTCTTCCATCTGGGTTTGTCTAGTTCTTTACTCACTAAACAATACTGTGGATATTTTGCATTTTTTTTTTGCATTGGAGTTCTACTACCTTAGCCAGTACTTGAGCTAGACCATTCTGTGTACAAGCATTTGGTTTATTTGACAAGGATGGTATTAGACTTTTAGTTTATCTTCAATATCTTAAATACCTTTTCCGGAATATCTGATCTTCATTGTGTAGTTTTCAAATATATTGAGGTTCTCAGTTGATAAGAGGTTTTGGATTTTACCACTTCTGATAATTTTATAATTCTTTGTATATTCTACTAGGCAAGGTATTTTGGCTATTCGTGCTAACTGTGTATGTGTGGTATTAATTGAAGTAATTTTACTTGGTTTTTTCAATTTTTTTCAAGTTGATACGGGGTTTCCAAATCTAATTATGGCTTTATATTTGAAATAATGAAATTCTAATATTAGTTGTTGATATTTAGTTTATCTCAATTTTTTTTGACATGGTATCCTCTGGACTATATCAATTGTAGGCTAAGCAATCCCAAAAGTTTGGAAGTTACAGTGGACATGACATCAAAACCTACATGACAACATAATTCCTAAACGCAGCAGTGAAGCCAGTGTTGGTAGGTGGGCCAAAGATGAGGGTTGCTAAGGAAAAAAGTGCATTTGTGGAATTAGCAAATGCATCGGGTTATCCCATGGCTGTAATGTAGTCTAATAAGGGAAAGGTTCTGGAAACTCATCCTCATTTCATAGGGACTTACTGGGGTGCAGAAAGTACTTCATTCTGTGTTGAAATAGTTGTGTCCGTAGATGCATATTTATTTGAAGGACCAATTCTCAATGACTATAGTTCAGTGGGATATTCATTGTTATTGAACCAAGAGAAAGCTATAATTGTGTAGCCTAACAGGGTGACTGTGGGAAATGGGCCTAGTTTTGGGTGTGTTGATGAAATGTTTCTTAGAATCCCTTGTGAAGAAGGTGCAACACAACCCCACATGTTTGAAAAATTATCAACGTATTTGTGTACCCGAATGTGTTCCCTTACAAAGTGCACCAAATGAGCCCTTAAAGGTCAATGTTTTGTTCAAACACATCCAGGAAAGGCCTCAAAAAATCTCACCAAATTCTGAAGTAAAATTAGTCAGACAATTGTCTTTTAGTCGGCTTTGTTCTTATGAGGTACATTTGCAGTGGGATTATTGTTGATATTCACTGATATAAAATGCTTGGTTGCAGGGAATGCTAACAAATGAAATTGATGTAATTGTTGAAACTGGTGACTCTTGGTTCAATCAATTGCTAGAATATTAAATTGGCAGAAAAGTGTGGGTAAGTCAAACATCATTTCTCTGTAAAGGACACTCTGTAATTTAGTAATTTGTTGTTTCCAACAGGTGGAAACCTATTGCATATCATTTATGGTTTCAAGGTTTTGTCTATGAAGCAAAATTACCCTTTATTCTTTTTAGCAAAATATGAATCACATAATGAAATGTTAAAGTTCAGGGTGTGTTTCGAATAGTATGGACATGAACGAAGTTTTCTCTTCTCATGTCCATTAGTTTCTTAGCTTTACTTAGGAAATTTCGGAAGGACTAAATGCATAGGTATTCCTAATTATTGTGGGGTATTCTACCCTACGGACTAGCAAGCTAGGGTTCTAAACTTGCATGCAGATCATGACCCTTCCTAAGCTACTTTTAACCTTCTACCCAAATCTAAAAACCCTTTTCTTAGGCAAACATGAGAAGAAAAAACCAACCTTTTTCCGACGGTTGAAGTAGATCCTCCATTGAGCTTTTATCCCCTTGCTGCTGCTGCTCCTTCCAAAAAAGCTTCCCTGCAATCAAGACAAAAACTACGCATGCATGCTACTGATCTAGTATAGGGTTAGAGATTAAACACAAATCAAATAACATAGATAAGACTCATGTATTCGGGACGAAAAAAGTATCTTTTTCATTAACCTCAATATGAACCAACTTACAATGATTTCTGAGGCCGGTCACCGTTCCACGATCCTGATCCTGGGCTCCTCCTCTTCTTTTTCCTCCAACTGCTGTGCTTGAACTTCTCCTAAAGCTTGAGGAAAGGCTAAAGGGTTGGGACAATAATGGACTTGGCAATTTTGGCAGAGTTTATTTGCTATGATTTTTTCCTCCTTTGAATAGTACCCCTACCCCTCCTTTTATAGGCTAGAAGGAGCTAGGGTTTTAGGTGAACTCTCGGCCATGCATGGCTGGGAGTTCTAGTTAACTGTCAAAAAGCTTTTCGTCCGGACGGAAACTTTCCTGATTTTTTACTTTGTTAGGTAACCGCGGGCTGTAGTGGGCTAGCCTGCGGTTTGCCCCGCGGGCTGTAGTGGGCCTGCTAGCGTTGCCCGCGGGCTGTAGTGGGCCTGACAGCGTTTTATTTTTAAAAATGGATTTTTTAGAAGAGTTGTTCAGCATGGCTTTGGCAATGAAGGGCAATGAGTTGGCCTGATGCCAGGTAAGCAGGGGTAGTGCCATTTAGGGTTATAACAGATGCCCCCTAATGTGTGAGGTCAGAAGAGCATCTGATGGCCGAAATACATTACCAATTCTTTACCAATCTGTACTGATGTGCTGAATGAGTGAGCCCAGGAATCAGGAATCG
>JASDQU010320667.1:0-13150 GCA_032191745.1 Picea mariana
AATATGTGTTTAGTGACATAGATCTATGTTCAGATCTGCTCATTACTAACTTTAGATCTGAGTTTACCTTTATCAGAGTGTATAAGCTTTTATTGCTGTCCTTCAATGATCTACATGCTATGTGTTATAGTTGAGTTACAGATCTAGTTATTTTTGACCTTTCAATTTTAAAAGAGACTGTTGTTCTGCAAAATTACACTAAATCTTACAATACTGATGAGTTTTAATGTGTGTTTGCCACAATAATCAACATAGATATAGTAATGGAACATACCTCAACCATATGCAAGACCAACAATATAGTAAACAACCCAAAAAGGCCTGAGATATGATCTTATTCATAATAGTAAGAGAACCTGATACAATGAAGATGCCGATCTAGAATGCTCAACAAATGGATCCAATAACATAATAGGAGCTGCTACAAAATGCTCCAAGAAGATGCTATAAGCCTCTAAAGGCTGGATACACGATGAAGACTGAATACAAGTAGAGATCTAGGCCGTATGCAATACCAAACCCCCAACTGGAAAAGCCACGCTCTAGTAGAAGACTGAACCCCTCAATAATTCGGCCCAGCTGAAGAAGCCCCCAAATGAGTCCAATGAAGATGCCAAACTGTAGATCTGGATGTGTAGAGTCCCCTCCTAAAATCTCAAACCGAAAAACCAAGGACTGCTCCTCCAAATGCTGAATCCTCAAGTGGAGCTGCGCCCACCTGAAAACTGTCAAACCCTACAATTTCGGCCCTGATGAAGGAGGCCTCCAAATGCCCTGAAACTCGTTAGAAAGGTAGATCGGGACACTGCAAGTCACTGGGTGAAGTCTCAGGGTCATATCTGAAGTATAACCCCTCCAAACTGAATAGATCTGAGTCTCAAAAATGCCCTCCTTCTCTCCAATTCGCCCCAATGCTCTAGGGAATCATCTGAACCATAAAGCTCTCTCAAGATGCACTATAAATCATGGCTAAGGCCTTGCAAGTAAAACCCAAATGCTCAAATCTCCAAGAGCCCTCTCAAACTCCTACAGCAAACCTTCCTTCAATGAATGGTGCGCCCCCCTTGCTGGAAACCCCCAATGGTGCGCCCTCCTTCTCTCCCTGTGCCTATCGCTGGTGTAGAACCCTTCTGCACTGAGTAGATCTAAACTAGAATGGTGTGGGAGAGTATTGCATCTCCGAGACCAAGCTTGGGACAAGCTAGGTGGAATCTTTCACCACCGAATCATCCTCTAGGGTTTGTTAAGTCAAAACCCTCAAAACCCCCAAGGTATGGGCTCTCTAGCTAGAAGCCAGATATCAAAATGATAAACATACATGAATGAATGAATAGAGGCCCTTGCCTTTCCTTTATACTTCTTGTTCACGTTGTCCCTCCAAAGTGACTTTCATTTTATTAATATTTTATTAATTAATTAAATCACTTTAATTAATTAATTAACCTTTTTACCTTTGAAAAGCGCCTTATCTCTCCTTGTGGCTTCCCTGGCCACTGAAAGTCACTTCTCACCATCCCATCCTGTAGTGTTCCTCCTCTCGATTCCAATGAGCTATTACACTGAGAGGTTCCTCCAAGTAATGTGCCCAAAATGACCTATTCAGTGAATTTAATTAACTTATAGCTCAAAATACTCAAAATCATGGAAATCCTCGGAATGCAACGGAACCAAAGCCAACCTGTGCGTAATGGATCATAATGATGAAATGGTATGAGCGATGTAAGCCGGACCCCAAAATGCCTCTCAATAATCCCTGTACTCGATATAACTTCCATCTGGCTACTCTGGTCATCATAACCCCCTCTAATGTAATGATGTCCCAAAGTGGGGACATTATAGTCCTCCCTGCTAGAAAATTGCTTGTCCTCAAGCAATAACCAAATCCCCTCAAGTATAATACTAGGATCCCATGTCCACCTGTGGGACACACAATAGACCCCATCCACAGATGAACTAACATGCACTCTGCCTCCTGGGTCCCATATCAAGACATGAACTGCAATTCCCTGGGAAGCATAATCCTGAAATGTATCAGCACCGTGAAACTCCTGCTCATGGCCTCATCCTTGACTGAGTCCATCCTCCAAGATACTACCAAGATCAACATGACCTCCATCAACCGCCCATGCTGATGCCGAAATGAGGTACTGTCAAACCTTCGTTAGACAGCCTCAAGTGATGTGCTCTCCTCAACACTGAAGCTCAATGGAAAGTCAGAACAACTTTCCCCTACAAAGGTCCACTCGCCCCTGTCAGTCAGTAAAATGCTCAATCCTGGAATCCCTGGGTCCCATGCTAGCCTCTGTCGAAGATCACCATGCTGACTCTGCACTATGCTGGCCATGCTTGACTGCTCCCTGTGTATATACCGGATCCTCCACTCGTGGATCCTCAAGCTGAAGTACTTGTGGCACTTGGACCTGCTGTCTAGAAGCTGCATCTGTAAGAACATCTCTGTGGAAGTAGTACCTGCCCAACCATCTCCATGTCCAATCATGATGATCAAGAGGGAGAAAATGTCTTGCTCCCTAGGACATGTACCTGCAGGCCCACTCCAGACCAGCCCAAGGTGGAGTGTGTGGCTCTCTGGCGCAACTTGGGTCAACATGACGTAAAACATCCTGCTAACAAAATGAACTCCCGGATTCCATGTCAAACTTGGAAGTTTATCACTTGCAGTCTTCGCTAGCTGCTCCTGTGTCGGACTGAACATTGTCGGACGCCCTCTGTGCTCATTTGTTGTCACCTGGCGTATGATGCTCACCATCACGCACCAAGTCTCAACTGTTTGCCTAACACGACCCACCTCTAACCTGCTGTATGCCGTAAAAGTACTCCTGTCAGGTGGTCTCGACCTACTCACTCTCCATGCCCTCAACCATTACCTATTCCTCCTCATGTTGCTGTCTATGATAAAAGTCTCAGGCTAGGCTAACAAAAACATCTGCAGTTGACTGTAGGACTGGGAGGTGTCACATGCTTTGGTTAATCCCAAGGATTCGACCGGAAGCTCGTCCATCGATATCCATGATAAATACTCTCCTGTGGTCATCACCGAATCCCAACCATCCAGTACAACCGGAGGTAGCTCCCCCAACTGCTGGTAAACCAATCTCCATCTCTCATCTCCCATGCAATTGCTGAAACGATGAAGGTGAGTTCTCATAACTATGTGCTGCTGCAAAGGAGTGACATCTGCATACTCACCTAAGTGTGTATCCTCCCTGCAATCCAATACATCCGTCTGAAACTGGCTGTGTATCTCGGCATGTCTCTGTGAACTATCACTCCTAACAATATGCTCCGACATACTCATGTCGTCTCCCGTAGACTCATGCTGCATCATAGATCCTGGGCATACTATTGGATCAACCTCTACCTGGAGGTCAACCGCTCTCAGAACACAAATGGAAGTGTCCTCCATCAACTAGTGCTCCTCTGCTAGAACACCAACATCTCCTAGCAATGCGACTGAATGATATATCTGAGTGTCCACTAAGACAGATGAAGTGGATCTCTGACGAATCTCCTCAAGATGCTCATCTGGCCTAGACTTTGATTTTTGAAAGGTTGTCTGTGTGCCTCTCAAGAATCCTCAAGTGCTCTCCAACTCCTGAGTAAGTCTGTCCACCTCTAATTCCTGCTCCCTCAGAGCCTCATGATACATCTCACCAATCCGCAATAGGTAATCCCTGTCAGTCATCAACTGCTGGTAGCCGGTCCTCATCACAGATACCCTCTCCCTGAGAGTATGAAAATCATCCATGGAAAATCCCTTATCTGAACTACCATGTGCCACTGATGCTCTCCAGCAGTAATCTGCCATCAATGCATGCATGTCATCACTGCGCCTGGTGGCTACCATGATCATATCCTCACTGACTCTCAACTGTGCTCTTAAGTGGTGTGACTCCTGATCACATTCATGCTGAGGTGCCACCTCATACCCCTCATTGCTAGTGTCAACTCTAGAATCCCCAAAAACACTCTCTGCATAAGATAACGTGCTGAAATGCCCACTGTCTACTGTGTTGCTGGGTCCTCCTGTATGTCACTGCATCCCATCACTAGATGCTATCTCCCTCTGAATCACATTGTATCCTGTATGAGTAGCTGCATCCTCCTGTGCACTCACCCTGCTACTATCATCTGCGCCTAGATCCCATATAGATGTGTCCAGACACGTGTTACGGTCATCCCGACTAATAAGGAGTGCATCCTCATCAATGCAGGCTGATCCTGGAAGTAAGTGCCCCATCAAGCCGTAAGTCTCCGCAACCTGCTCAAACAATGGAGTCTCCAGAAGAGGTGACTCAATCTCCTCATGCTGATATGCGTGTGTAAGGTCAACTGTCTGTATCTCATGTATCTCCTCCTGGCTCTGTGGATCCACATGTCCATGGTGTGCACCCCTCACACAAAGCTCCTTAATCATATCTGTCATGCCACTGATATCCACATGTGACGTGGCTATCAGGGGTGTCTGGAAAAATAATATATGTGTCACAACCATCATAGGGAGCTCGTCATCTCAAGGTGCTAACACGTGTGAATCCCCACTAGTGCCTCCACTCTGCTAAGGTGTAGGGTCATCAACACCATGTAATATGTCTGCTGAAATGTAGGTGCTGTCATCCTGTTCCTCCGACTGTCTATCCACTACACAAGGGCCACCATCCTCCCCAAGCGTGCCATAATCACTAGTATCTGCAAGTGTGCAAGAGTCACTATCCTCCTCAAGTGTGTCAGAATCACTAGCCTCTGTACTAGCATCATCGCACTGCTCCAAATAAGCATCTAGCTCTAGCTCTGTGTCCTCACACACCTCATCCTCACTGTCATAGTGTACCTCAATAATATGCTTCTTACCTCTACCCCTACATTTGTGATCTGGTTCCCAAGGCACTTTGCAACTGTAGCAACGTTGCCTGCTCCTAATGGGCGTGGGGTTTCTTTGTTCTTCCCTCCATCTAGCTTCTTTAGCTCTCTTTTCCTCTACTACACCGATCCAATGCATAACCTTATCTTCGCTCCAACTAGGTTTTTTACAGGATACAAACCGATGGAATGTTATCATACCTCTGATATCGTAAAGCTTATCGAGGGTTTTATATTCCCTCTCATAATCAACAATCTTCCCCATAAAATCTCTAGACTCCATCTTGCCGTATGGAAGATCCCTTAGGCTGGCAGGAATCTAGGCTCTGATACCACTGTAATGTTCCCAAGCCAATATGCCAGGAACATCACGGTTTTGGGTGTATTTTTAAACTTTTTCTGGTTGTGGCATTTCATCAAACACTTTGCTTCTTAGGTTGCGCTATGGTTATACTGATGCGTTTTAATGTGTGTTTGCAACAATAATCAACATAGATATAGTAATGGAACATACCTCAATCATATGCAAGACCAACAATATAGTAAACAACCCAAAAATGCCTTAGATCTGATCTTATTCATAATAGTAAGAGAACCTGATACAATGAAGATGCCGATCTGGGATGCTCAATAGATGGATCCAATAACATAATAAGAGCTGCTACAAAATGCTCCAAGAAGATGCTATAAGCCTCCAAAGGCTTGATACACGATGAAGACTGAATACAAGTAGAGATTTAGGCCGTATGCTATACCAAACCCCCAACTGGAAAAGCCATGCTCTAGTAGAACACTGAAACCCTCAATAGTTCGGCCCAGCTGAAGAAGCCCCCAAATGAGTCCAATGAAGATGCCAAACTGTAGATCGGGATGTGTAGAGTCCCCTCCTAAAATCTCAAACCGAAATACCAAGGACTGCTCCTCCAAATGCTGAATCCTCAAGTGGAGCTGTGCCCTCCTGAAAATTTTCAAACCCTACAATTTCGGCCCTGATGAAGGAGGCCTCCAAATGCCCTGAAACTCGCTAGAAAGGTAGATCGGGACATTGCAAGTCACTGGGTGAAGTCTTAGGGTCAGATCTGAAGTATAACCCCTCCAAACTGAATAGATCCGAGTCTCAAAAATGCCCTCCTTCTCTCCAATTCGCCCCAATGCTCTAGGGAATCATCTGAACCATAAAACTCTCTCAAGAAGCACTAGAAATCATGGCTAAGGCCCTGCAAGTAAAACCCAAATGCTCAAATCTCCAAGAGCCCTCTCAAACTCCTACAACGAACCTTCCTTCAATGAATGGTGTGCCCCCCTTGCTGGAAACCCCCAATGGTGCGCCCTCCTTTTCTTCCTGTGCCTGTAGCTGGTGTAGAACCCTCCTACACTGAGTAGATCTGAACTAGAATGGTGTGGGAGAGTATTGCATCTCTGAGACCAAGCTTGGGACAAGCTAGGTGGAATCTTTCACCACCGAATCGTCCTCTAGGGTTTGTTAGGTCAAAACCCTCAAAATCCCCAAGGTATGGGCTCTCTAGCTAGAAGCCAGATATCAAAATGATAAACATACATGAATGAATAGAGGCCCTTGCCTTTCCTTTATACTTCCTGCTCACCTTGTCCCTCCAAAGTGACTTTCATTTTATTAATTAATTAAATCACTTTAATTAATTAATTAACCATTTTACCTTTGAAAAGCGCCTTATCTCTCCTTGTGTCTTCCCTGGCCACTGAAAGTCACTTCTTACCATCCCATCCTGTAATGTTGCTCCTCCCGATTCCAATGAGCTATTACACTAAGAGGTTCCTCAAAGTAATGTGCCCAAAATGACCTCTTCAGTGAATTTAATTAACTTATAGCTCAAAATACTCGAAATCATGGAAATCGTTGGAATGCAACGAAACCAAAGCCAACCTGTGTGGAATGGATCATAATGATGAAATGGGATGAGCGATGTAAGTCGGACCCCAAAATGCCTCTCAATAATCCCTGTACTCGCTATAACCTCCATCTGGCTACTCTGGTCATCATAAACCCTTGTATTGTAATGATGTGCCAAAGTGGGGACATTACAAAGAGGAGAAGGTCGAGTAGGCCTCAGTTCTACAGTTCTTGGAGAGGAGAGGCAACTTGCCTCAGGTCTGTGCTTATTTGAGGTAGCCGACAGCCAAAGGAATCTTAGTCTGTGGGGTTTAGGAGCCTCGATCAGCAGAGAAGAGGAACCTCAGTCCACAGGTTCGGTGGGTTGCTGACCTGCACCCTAGCCGCTGATTTTTGGGGCTGATACAGTCAGCCTAGCCGTAGATTTTTGGGGCTGCACAATCAACCGAGCCGCAAAGTTTTGGGACAATTTTTGAGGGCTGGAACAGTCAACCTGTTTGGACAAAGAAGAAACCGTGAAGGCCTACTTAGGTGGAGGTTTGACCAACAAGGTCTCATTGGGTTTTGGCCTATACAAAGGCTGTAATTTTACCTCATTACAGTAAGCAAAATTTGGGCACAGAAACCAAGGAGGGTTTCTGTATTGGACAAGGGCTTTTTCTGTAAGTGTACCCTTGTGTTTTTGGTGTTTTCTTTTTGTGTAAGAAAGGGCCAGTTTCCCTGGTACGAGAGCCCAAAAATCTGAGTAATGTTTTAATGAAGAATTCTTGAGATTGGTCTCAAATTTTTGAGTACTGTGCATGATCTAATTGTTGGTGTTGTATTTTCCGCTATGCTAAGTTGTTAGACATCTCAGTGTGTTTATGTTCACAATTCAAAATGTGTGATTTTTGTGTGTATTGTTGAGAACGTAGACCAGCCCTGAGGCGCGTTCAAAATCTAACAGTGGCGTCGTCAGGAATTTGGAAATGAAGCTCACAACGTTGGACTTTATATTCTGTTGTTATCATGGAGGGGTTTTACTAGGGAGAACATCTTTTATTTACATGGTACACTTTATTAAAGTGCACCCCTCGTTGGCACATGTCTATGGTGACTTAATTTGTTGGTGACTAATTGGGAGGAGGACCATGGTTATATTTGAGCATTAACCTTTTTGCACACATGTTGAGGTTGATTTAACTATTCAATGTTAAATTAATCTAATTTATCCAATTTAAGGTTAATAGCTTGGGCACCCTACTTTATATGCTTCCATTTCACACTTGGAGTGGTTATTTGGACCGAGTTAAAGATTTCTAGTGGTGTGCGCCCCCTTCTTGGGCACAATTTTCAAGGCATGCAATAGTTTATTAGTTTCTTGGAGAGGTTGGCACACTTCTCTAGTGTGCACTCTCTTGGGTTGGTTGGACACTTTTATGACATGGCACATGGAGGAGTATTTTATTAATAAGTTCAAACCACCTTGGCACATTCTCCTAGGGTGCACTTGACATGGAGAACATTTTATGATTGGTTGGGTGGTTGAGGTAGTTACATGGCACATTTTTCTAGGGTGCACCTTTCCTAATTGTTCTTTCATCTTTATTGAATGGATATTTTGGTTACACTTGGCATCTTTGACCTTCATTGGAGAGCACCCTCACCTTTTTGACTTGACATGTATACATTATTTTGTTTGTGGTGGTTATGTCGGTTTATATTGGGAGGCATGCGACACATATCAAGTCACACGTGTGGCTTAGCATGCTCTTGTACTTGGTCTCCTTTCTATTTTTGGAGATTATTCTTGGAAAGCGAACTCGTGGAAGGTTTCTTCTTGCAATTTTTGGATTGTCTTGGAAGGCACACTTGTGGAGAGATGATCTACTTTCTATTTTGGGGAGTTGACCACATCCTTTCTTGTGGAGCACTCCATCCACTTGGCATCTTGCACATTCATCCATGGAGTTGGTTACCTTGGAATTCACACATGTGGAGAGGTTGCATGCATGCACATTCTTGGAGGGCGCATTGATGTGGACACTTGGATTTGACTTGGTTTGATGCCTATTTTTGGTGGTKTGTCCCCTTCATGAGCATTATTTGGTGCATACTCTTACTATTTTTGGATGAGGGCGAATTGCCTTATAGAGGCTAGTTTCCACATGTTGTAACATGGTCAAACATGGATTGACGAGAGATCTAACTACTCTATTATTATAATATTTATTTGACTTGTCATGGAGTTAGTTAGAAAGATAATATATTTTATTATAGGAGACATTTAAYTCACTCTCTATAAAGAGGAGTTTCTCTCCATTTCATGGTAATTGGGATTGGAGGTTTATGAAAGAGAGAAGTGATAGGAGATTGTAGAGCTTGGAGATGATTGATGTGGAGCTCCTTTGTATATCAAATTCTTGAAGACTAATGAAGAAGTAAGGTATTGTTATACTTTGTTGTATGGTTATGTAAATGCTCTTCAATTTTGTTGTTAGTTATATGTAGGAAACCTCTTGCTATCATTTTAATTTGAAGGCCTATTAATGAAATCTTTTTTCATCAAGGAGTAAAGCAATGTGAGGAGATTCTCCCTCTTGCCTCTTGCTTTCCTTGCTATTGGAATTTTGTTTTATTTTCTACATCTAATAAACTAGTAGTTGAAATGGAATTATATTTCAGCCTAATATGACAGCACCTTCAAATTTCTTTGATGAGTAGCACCCCTAGCTCTCCAAGATTATTTTTTCACACATTAATTTCGAGCAAACATTTAAGGTTGAATTGCATCAACTTAGTTCCTTTTACGTTAAGCATATACTCAAATGATGATTGTATTAACAAGTTCTTTCATCCCAAAGGTTGATTGTGGCAAACTAGTCCTTTCTACCTTATAGCCATCCAAAGTAGTTGATTGTGACACACTAGTTCCTTCATTCATGCAATATTTCATGGCTCCTTGAGTCCATAGATTGATAGGCACTAGTCCCATATCATCCCATTTCCTTGTTCCCTCTTCTTCTTTTTTTTTTCATTTCCATTTCCATTTCTTTTCATATGCTACTCTTCATATGTCATACATCACCTAGAGACTCCACTCCATAGCCTTAACAATCCTACCTTTTAGGGAAGCCTGTTGAGATTTGGGTACCTTGGAAAGTGGTCCCCTTGTTTGTGAATCTCTAAACACAAAGGGGGAAATATTTGACCCTTGCTAGTTTACTTTATGTTATGAAGTCATTTTGACTTTATAACATCATTAATGACAAAGTACGTTATAAAGTCACTTTGATTTTATAAAGTCACTAATGAGGAAAAATCTAAGTTGCACGAAACAGGGAAACGTTTCTAAGTTCCCGAAACCGAAACGGTACAAAAGAGGTCCTCAAAAAATGGAATCGTCGGGGGAAACATCGTATATATATATAGTTTTTTAAAAGTAAAACATTATATTGCAAGAATAACATAATGATACACATAAATGACATTTTAGAAGGAACACCATGTCCATATTAACTCCCATAGATGATCAATATCATTCATTACATGATGCAAGTAGCAAAATCCAAAATTAGCCTTTATAGATGAAGCTTTACATCCAAAATCAATAACATATCCTAATACATATCATAGTGATCCTCATCCTCATCATCAAAAATAGAACAAGATGCATGTTCAATAGAACTAGAGCCTCGATGGGAAGAAGAGGCAATTTTAATTCCACTTCCACTTGCATCATCAACAATATCAAGGGAAACAAGAGAGAGCTCTAAGTCTGGGTTTTCTGCATCCACATCCCACTCTTTATGAGGCCCACTTGTATATTCTTCACCCTTGCGAGACACAAGACGAAGGTTTGAATGCATATATACAAGATCCTCAGCCTTCTGCGATCCCAATCTGTTGTGCTTCATGGAATGAATCAAACCATAGGTACTCCAATTCCTTTCTGTTGATGAAGAGCTTGCCACTTGTGATAGAATACGAGTGGCAAGGCTTTGCAAATATACACCATTTTCCTCATGACAAGTCCAACATTTAATCGAGTTCATGGTGCTTCTCTCCTCCAAAGCTAACATGTCTACAAAATCCTCTAATCCAACAACAAAACAGACAAATTCCTCCCTCACCTCAGTTTGTTGAGAAGATGGAAGCAATCTCTGGAAGACTTTTTTCACTCATGTGGCCACCTCCTTGTCTTTATGTGGGGCCTTTCTCTTCCCATTGCTTTGAGCAATGAATTCCTCATCATAAAATTTGGGATTTAGAGCATGTGCCAAAGTGTGCAATGGAGTGTTAAAGCCATTCCACCTAGTAACAATGATGGACCTCACATGCTCAACAAAATCAACCTCAACAAAAAACATAGTGGGAGCCTCCTATATAATAATTTCCACGGTTTTCTCTGAAGATTTTCCAGGTCCTAACAAGTTGCCAACTAGGTCTGTCTTTGACCTCAAGTTGGATCTAAGTTTCAATTGTCAAACAATGTTTTGCTGTTGTTTTATAGCAACAAACTATTGAGGAACTTCATAGCTGTTTTGTTACGGTTACATAGGCCTTTTAGGTGCTCTAGCATGTAGTTTTTGTCACCAACAGGTTAGCACATGCATTCCATAAAATATGTAACACACCTAGAAATCTTTACTGCTGAAATAATGATGTTCTAAACACTAACATACATGAAAATGAACACAGGTGTTTTTGGTCAACATGACCCTGGATAAAACCCCCCCAGGGAAAACCAGTTTGGAATATGAGTGTATATATGTGGAGAATAGAAGGTGGAATACAACAAGTACATGAAACAAATGAACCTGATACAATAGCAGCTTGTCTCAAGCTGCAATACAAGTCCAAGAAGTAGAGATGTGCCCTCCTCACAAGTTGCCCAATCCACTGAAATGAAGCGCCCTTGCTCCCTGAACCTCTGATGGAGAAACCCTTGCACACAACTTTGAATATGTGAACTACCTCTCCACTGAAACTGTCCTCAAAGCAATCTGATCACTGCAAGACCTCCCTACTATAAGTGTGCCCTCCTCCTCAAGTGCGCCCTCCTCCAAGCAAGAACAACTGCCACAAATAAATGAGGGTCTAAGCCTCCATGCTACCTCCATGAAAGGGGGCGACCAAGCTTTCCTCAACCATAGACACCATCCTCTCCTCAATGCTCTCTCTCAAACTCTCCAAGTGAACATAAGAGTGAATGAGCTTCTCCTTACTCTTTGCGCCCCTCTTGAACCTCCATAAGGAAACCTAAAACTTGGATGGATGAGATCATCACATCTCATCACCAATCAAAGGTTGAGATCATCCCATAATAATCTCACTCAAAAACCCACTTTGGGTTAAGTTCCCTCAGTTCACTTTATGTCTCCTAATTCACCCACAAAGTGAATTAATAGTCATTTAGGCTAAAATGACCAAACAAATTTCACTTTTGACTTAAATCTCCTAAGTCAAAGTGAAATTAGACATAAACTACAAGGCACAAAGTACATAGTACTTCCCACTTGTGTTTAGAAGCTCACAAACACAAGGGGACCACTTCCCAAGGTACACAAATCTGTAGATTTTAATTACAAAATCAACAAGCTAACAATTCTGTCATACACTTAGCAACCTAGAGATAACTGTCTTGCATGAACTCTGAAATGTCTCAAACCCACATTCAGAAATTTCCATAAGCATAAATACACATTGCTAAGTAAGTATGCAACGGAAATAAACACAATGAACAACATTCAATCACCCATGAAAAACTCAAAAATTTAGGCAAAAGCCAGGGAAAACCTCAATGTGGGGAAACCGAATGAGAGAGAGATTTTATTATTCAGCTTCAGGAAAGTACATATCAGCAACAAACTCACAATTTCCAGCCAATAAAAATACCTCACAACACCAAAATTGCCCCCCACAAAATTCTGCCTTGAAAATCGTGCCAAATCCGTACAATTGTACAACCCACTTAGAAAGCAATGCCTAGAAAACTGTGCCAACGATCTGTTGTACGAACTGAACAGTACGGCCCAACAACAGCCAAAAAACACTCTAAACAACCTTGATTTCCGTGCCAACAAGCTGCCTTGAAAATCGTGTCCTCTCTCCTTGCTGTACAGACTGTACGGATCCGTACAATACAGTCTCCAACAATGACAAATGATAACAACACTCACATAAATTTTCCCTTGGGATTTGTGCCCAATTTGTCTTGGGAAATGTGCCCACCAAGTTGCTCACTTTCTCCTCTCTGAAGCTTTCCTGGAAAATCTCTCTCAATCTCCTTCACTTGTATTTTGCACACTACCCAATGCATTCTTTTATAAATTTGAAAATGACCTTTTCCCTCCAAAGTGTCTTTTCAACTTCCCCAACCCTAAATCCAAAGGCCAAGATCTAATCTTGCCTTTTGCAAGA